>PVKN010007698.1:0-26225 GCA_004027915.1 Capromys pilorides | reverse complement strand
CCTCACTACGCAGCTTAGACTCATAGTGATCCTCCTGTTTTCATCCTCCCCAGCACTGGGATTACTGGCGGGTGCCACCAGGCAGGTGCTTAGTCCACAGCTTCCCTTCCATGTATCAATTTTTAAAGACCAACAAATTAACAAAAAAAAATACAGGGCCGGCGAGACAGTTCAGTGGTCTAAAGCGCCTGCTTAGGAAAGCTCAGGCAACTGCAGGGACTGCGGCTTGATCCCCGGCACCACATGCTGCGCCAGCCCCACCACCAGGGCAGGCTGAGCCAGCCACAAAATAAATGAATAAAGAAACAAACAAACACAACAAGCAAATAAATAAATAAAATTTTAAAAAAAATACAAAGAATATGAACAGTCAGTTCTCAGAAAAGGAAATGCAAATAACTAGAGAAAAGCAAATTCTCTAATGCAAATTGCCAGGGCACATCTTGGTTTCTAAATATATCATCCAATTAAAAGAACTAAAGTTTCATGGGAAAACAACCGATTCTAGGGCTACGTTGGGGAGAATACAAAATACACCTTTTATAGTGCCACCAAATAAGGAAATGGAAAAAATGAAGACAGGGCAAATCAGATCCCCACACACCCACTTGTGTAGGCAAGAAGCTCAGCGTGAAGGGCCTCCTAACAGCCAAAGTGCAGCAACTTCACCAACAAAATAGTGGGATAGTATTTGACTATAATCCAAAGAATAAAACAAATATATGGAAGAGAAGGGAAAATCTTCCTTACAGGAGCATGTTAAAAAAAAAAAAAATAGAGCCAACAAAATATGCAATATAAAACTGTAATCCCAGGACTCTGGGAGGCTGAGACAGGAACCAGCAAGCTTGAGCCCAGCCCAGGCAACCAAAAGACCTAGCAAGACCCTGTCTGAAAGAAACAAAAAAAACACCTAGAGCAACACTGCTTCACAGCAGGTTCCACCCTGGCTGACCAGCTCTAGGAGGCAGCCTGGCCTTGATGAGACCCCAGGGAACCTCATCTCCTGCTGGAGGGCGGGGACAGTACAGCCCTATCACTAGGGATCCAGGCACCCTGTGGGCCCACTTCCTTTTTCTCCTCTTTTGGCCCCTCTAGTCCTGACATACTATTTTGCTTTCCTTCATCACCTTTCTTGCAAACTGAGACATAATTTGCATAAAAGGATTGCTCTAAATATGCAGCCTAGTGTGATTTGACTCCTTTAGGTCCTTGTGTAACCACAATCTTTGTCAGAGCAGAAAACACTCCCAGCATGCCAGCCTGCTGTCTCCTTCCCCCACTCCCCCCAGGCAGCCACTGATCTGGCCCATCACTGTTGCTTACTTTTACCTGTTGACACAGAGAAAAGGGTATGCACCCCTTTGCATCTGGCTTCCCTCATTCATCAGAATCCACCTGTCCTGTGGTGTTTCTCAGTGACCCATCTTTTTTCTCTGCCGAATTGTATTCCACTGTGTGGCTCTCCCCTGGTTTATTCCTTTACCTCTTGATGGTTTCCAGTCCGGGTTATTAACAGCAGAGCTGCTACAATACAGGTCTTTGTACAGACAGGTGTTTTGACTTCTACCAGAAAAATAGCCCATGGCTGGGTCACAGAGAAAGCTTAGGAAACTTCTGAAGAAACTGCCCAGCTGCTTTCTAGTGTGCTGGAATCGTGAACACCCTAAATCTGCACGAGTTCCCACACTCTGCATCTGCACCTGTGCCCCAGCCCTTTGTCCTTTCAAGCTGCTTCAGTGGGCGCAAAGGCCTAAGGATGCTAAACCGCTTCTGATGTTTTTATCAGACATCTATATATCTCCTTTGGTGAACTGCCTGCTCAAATCTTTAGCTCATTTTAAAAACTACGTTGTATCCTTATTACTGAGTTGCAGTTCAGAGCCATATTTTCAATAAATCAGAACTCAGCCTTCCTCTCTTAGAACATTTACCGAGCCTGGGGGGAGGGGGGACAGCGCTGCAGGTAAAATCCAAATGCCAGGGCCTGCCCCTCCCCTACACCCAGCCCGTGGCCCTGGCTCTGCCCTCCTCCTTCCTAGGACACTGCCTGGCATCCTGAAGACCGGTCCAATCCTTACCAGGAATCATCTCACTGAGGGTTCCTGGCACTCCCTGAGTGCTGGCTGCCTTGGCCCAACCCCCTCCGGGCACAGCCAGGCTTCCAGGCACCTAGACTCCCAGCTCTGCTGGCCAAGCACGCTAATGCGAAAGACTTCTTTAAGGAAATGGCCCTGCATCACTGAGGAATCCCGAGGCTTCATCAGATCAGAAGGTAGACAGAGCAGTTAGAAGAGTCTGCACAAAGGCCCTGTGGCAGGAGGGAGATGGCTTTAAAAAAAAAAAAAAAAAAGTAAGGATGTAGATGAGTGGGAGAGACGAAGGAGGGAGGACCCAAGAGGTTGTGTTTTGGCTCTACCAGACAGGGAACAGAAGGGAAGCCTGAGGTTTGGTTTGGTTTTATTTGGTTTCATTCCAGGGAGGGGGGGAATGACCAGGACTGATGACTTAAGCACTCCCCTGGTTGCCAAGGGAAGAAGCCAAGAGGGCTTTTAAAGAGCAAGCGGAATTTGAAACCCAGCGCTGGGAAAAAGTGACCAGAAGGGTCGAGAGATAGCAGATAGCAGTACCACAAGAAGCGAGCAGAATCCACAGAAAGTTCTAGGGAAAGGAAAGATAGGCGGCCTTGGCCTTGAGGATGGACAGGCCAGGAAGTACATGACACTTCCCGAATCTCTAGTTTGCAAGGGGGGGCGGGGGCGACCTTCAGAGGCTAGGCTACGGCTGTGGAAATGCACGGGGCGGGGCCTTGTTCACGATGTGTGTAAGAGACAGAGATAGAGACAGGGAGAGGGAGAGGGAGAGAGGGAGAGAGACGGAGAGAGACAGAGAGAGACAGAGAGACAGAGAGAGACAGAGACACAGAGAGCGACCAGATGGACAAAGACACAGTCTGAAGCGCCCAGTGGCGTCCATCCGGGACAGCCTGGGGCAGCCCACAAGCGGTTGGGAAGAAGAGCTGGCCTTGAACGTAGGGGACAGTAGAAGAACGGCCGGCCGGGGGAACGGTGGGGGAAGAGCAGGGATGGGGAGAGACGCCGACCGCGCCGTCGGAGCAGAGGGAGGACACGGGGGGCGTCTCTGCCATGTAGACCCCTGGTTCCAGGTCTCGGATCTTTGCCCGGGCGGGAATTCGGGCAGAGGCCGCGTGCAGAGCGCTCTCGGGGCCGGGACCCGCGGCGCTGGGCTCAGAGCGCGCAGCAGCGCCCCGCGGCGGCGGGGGAGGGGCTGGAGGTCGGGGTCCTGGGGGCGGGACGGGGAGGGCCGGGGGCGGGGCGGGGGTGCGCCCCGCGCCGAACTGCTTTTGCCTCTTTCTTCTTCCGCACCGCCGGGGTTTCCGCTTCCCTCCCAGGAGCGGGGCGAGAGGGAGGCAGCCCTAGGGCCTGCGCCTCAGCCATGTGGCCCCCCGACCCCGACCCGGACCCCGAACCCGCGGGCGACTCCCGGGCCGGCGCCGCGGTCCCCGGGCTCCGCGCACTGTTGCCCGCGCGCGCCTTTCTCTGCTCGCTCAAAGGCCGCCTCCTGCTGGCCGAGTCGGTGAGTGCGGCCCTGCCGGCGCCGCCCGAGACCCGCGGGGCTTGGGCGGGCGCCCCGAGTTTCGGACGACTTCGAACAGGGGCGAGGCGGGCCTGGGCCCAAGCCTTCGCAGTTCGCGCCGCGAAGCGAGGGTTAGGGGCCGCGGGCGCAGCGGGGAAGCGGGGCGGGGCATCCTCGCTGGCGGGGTTCCCGGCTTTTAACCCCGGCGGGTGCTGTGACCTCGGGTGCCGCCGCCTGGGCATCTTTGGGTCTCTGGCCGGCGCCCTGCATCGCACCCCAGGGGGGACGGAGAATCCGCTGTCCCCACATTCCCAATCCCCGGGGCGGCGTTGGGCAAGGTCCGTGCTCCCCACCCCGGGGACTGGGCGAGGCCGGGGGGCGCAGGCAGCTCTGCGCTGCAGGGGCTGGAGCCAGCGGTGACTTCATCCCTGCTCCCCGCTCTCCGCCCCACTCCGCTGCTTCCGCCTTCCCGCTCGCCCCCACCCGGCCGGGCCGAACTTCTTTGTCCGCTCCGAAAACTCCCGCACTGTCGCCTGTGGGGCGCGGACAGAAGTCAGGCCTCCGGGAATGAAGGGGAGGAAGGGGCTGGGCAGAGGGAAAAAGAGAGAAAGGACTTTCTGGACGGCCACTTGTGGCTTAGATCCCCAGCAACTTGCCAATACCTGACCTTATATCCCTCGGGGAGCTTGGGAGATGGACAGCGACTGAGAGAAAGCGCAAGTAGAGGCATCTAGGGGATTGACAGGCGCCTCCGATGAGGACCAGGTGAACGAGGAGTGTGGCGGTCACAGGAAGAATTCTGCCCAGGACCTCGCATCTACCCCAGGGCAGATGGCAGGAGGTGGTCCTGAAGTCACCAGCCCGGCACCTTCTCACCTCCCAAATGAGGCAGCAGGTGGACCGAGAGCCCCAAAGTCCAGGGTTGGCCTCCTGGTTGTCACCCCAGCCTCACCCCTGTGTCTTCTGGGAACTATTTTGGGAAAAACCTTAAATTCACTGTCCACCCTAGGGGCTCCAACTCCACCCCTCTCAGAGCCACCTCGTGGGTGGGGGGTGGGGTGCCCCTGGAGCATTGCCCCGGGCTTGGCTTGGGTGTGAGGAATCCAGGCCCAAGTGTGATGGAAGGACAAGGATAAAGTCGAGGGAACGCCCCACTCCCAACAAAGGTACTGCTCCTAGTCACCCTGCCCCAGGGCCCACACAATAAGGGCATCCTTCATGCGCGGGAAGGGACGTGCCACCAAGAATTGGAGACTGAGGAAACAGGAATCATCAAGGATATACCCAGAATCTGGCTTTGATGGGGGGTGGGGGGGGGTGAGGACAGGAAATGGAGAGACACAACAGGTTTCATTCAAGGAAGTATAGAGGGAGAGACGGACGGGGCTGGCTGCGGTCTTACAGCCTGCCTTCTAGAGATACTTCCAGCCTCCTGCCTGTCCCGGCAGGGCCTCAGCTACCCCCACCACCTTGTTCAAGGAAACCAGAGTCCCAGGGGACTCCCTGGGATTCCCTGCAATTCATTTGTCTAAAGCTTCCTGTGGCCCATTGGAAGTCCCCTTGGGATCCCTGCAGTCTATCGCTGGGCCCCACTCCAAGCTGCTCAACCGTGGATGTGCTCAAACCCAGCCACACTAATAGAAACCAGAGTAGATGAAAGCCTCCAGTGCTCAGGGTCAGCGAGTCCTGGCGTCAGTCTGGCACCCTCTTTCTGCCTGTGTGATGCCATGTGTAGCCCGACTCATGTCTAGCTCTGTAAAGAGTTGTGAGCAATGGCAGTACCCTGGATGGTAGTGACCATCAGGGCAGATGCCCACAGGCCTCAGCAGGCACGGGGTGCAGAGGAACCATCCTCTTGGTCTACAAAACTAACAGGGGTGCCTCAGGATCCCGGCCACAAACAGAATGCATGTGAACAAGACTGCAGTCAAAAACACACCCAGCCCCATTTTTCACAGTGGCTGTGCAAGTGATGGGAGGGGGCACCCCGTTGCCACCATAACCTCTCTTGGATAGCTTTTTCTTATGATGCAAATTTGCAAATAAAAGGACTGAAAGACTGGTATGGATAATACCCATACACCTACCTGTTAGAGTGTACAGTGGTTCCACTTTGTTACATTTGCTGCATCGTCTGTTCCTCAGTCCATTTATGTTTTGATGCATTAAAGTCCATCAGAGACATCAGTACATTTCATGCATATGTATTTCAGCATTGATATTAAAATTTAAGATTTGGGCTGAGGCAGAAAAATCTGGAGTTTTAACCCTCCGTGGGCAAGTTAGTGACTTAGGCCCTCTCTTAAAAGGAAAAGAATAACTGGGGATATGACTCAGTGTGAAAGGCACTAGCTTCAGTCCTAAGTACAAAAAAAAAAAAAAAAAAATCATTTTCAGATAAAATTTATGTTCCATGAAAAGCACAAATCTTTGGTGTTGGGTATTACTTTTTGAAGCTGGTTGCTATTTAGCATTAGTTTGCCCCTAGTGGACACCAAGTTGGGTGAATTTGCTATTAAGCCAGTAAGGAGCATGGGGCAGGGGTGGGAGTGGTTGGGGGGGAGCAGTCCCCCGAAATGGCCTCCCAATGGGGCTGGATGGGCCTGGGAGGCTGGGGCTTCAAGTGAGTCTGGTGAGAGATCAGGACTCTGAGGCATGCCCAAGGATTAGGGACAGCATGGATGAGGGCCTGGACTTCATGGTAGCTTTAATAGCAACTCTGTCGCTTCCTAGCTGCAGGACTGAGCAGGTGGCACCTCTAGCTGGAGTCTTACTTGTGCCTCAAAGCAGGAAGAGGTTCTGACTCCCTGGCTTCCCCGCAGGGTCTCTCGTTCATCACTTTCATCTGCTATGTGGTGTCCTCGGCATCTGCCTTCCTCACAGTGCCTCTGCTGGAGTTCCTGCTGGCCCTGTACTTCCTCTTCGCTGATGCCATGCAGCTGAATGACAAGTGGCAAGGCTTATGCTGGCCCATGATGGTGAGGACCAGGGGACCCATGAGAAAGAGGCTAGCTGTAGTGATACTCATCACTGATTGGTGGATGGGAAATCTAGAGTCCTGCATGTGCCCCTTCCGTGTCTCCAAAGTGCTGGAGGGGCAATTTGTTGTTGGTAAACTGATAATCCAGGTCTGCCGAGATGGCTGTGGTAGGACCTGGAGCAGGCACCGTAGATATGGCCCTTGGCCTCCAGGTGGCGCTGTTGCCCCCAGCAGGACCTCAGAGGAATGAGCCCTAGCCACAGGAATTCAAGCCATTTTCAGCCACAAGGCAGGTTAACTGAGGACCTGCAGGGCTCACAGAGACCTTGGCCATCAGGCAGCTGGTCACTTGGAGGGCCCCACAGCTCTGTCAGTGTCCACTCAAGTGAAATGTGTCATAGAGCAGAGGATGCAAAGGCCAGGCTTTACCCTGATCTCTGGACTTTACCTATAGCATCCTTGCACTCAGCTAGGCAGGGCTGCTCCGTCTTTTCCCATTTGGGGAATGAGTAAGGAGAAAGTGGATTGGCCAAAGTGTGTGGCACTGGGGTCCAGGCCCAGGTCTCCTTGCCAGAGAGCCAGAAGGGAATAGGTGACAAGGTCCCCACCTTCTACTTCGCCACATGGGCCAAGCCACAAAGCAAGCTGCTGCCTGGTTTTTTATTTTTGTTTTTGTTTTATTTATTTTAGGGAAGGGTCTACAGGGTGTTCAGGGTCTCACTACTAGACCAGGCTTGTAGTGCTCCACCTGTTTACAGCCTCCCAAGAGCTAGGATTCCAGGTGCACGCCACCACGCCCAGTCTTGCTGCCTGGTTTTGTTTGTTGTTCACAAGGCAAGGGATGGCAGCCTACCCGGACAAGGGACAGGGCAGTGCCGGCAGCTGGTGGTCTGTAGGACAACAGGACCTTACAGGGGTGGGAAAGGGACAGGGCAGGTAGGATTCTGTGGATGCTGAGCCTGGGGTCCCTTAGGCAGCTCAGGACAGAGTGGCCGTGCCCTTCTCTCCCCAGGACTTCCTGCGATGTGTCACTGCTGCCCTCATCTACTTCGTCATCTCCGTCACTGCTGTCGCCAAGTACTCCGATGGATCTTACAAAGCAGCCGGGGTGAGCAGCTTCCTACCCAGGGCAGGGCTGCCCAGCAACATCCCCCTCTGAAGCTCCAGATGCTCCTCCGAACCCTCCTTTAGGTTGGGACCTGGGCACATCCTTTCCACTTTGGGCCCCTGGGCACCCAGTTAAGATGCAGGAATCACAGAGTTTCACTTAGTGCCTTGAGTTTTCAAAGGTCGGTTGTCAAACCTGGGGTACAGCTCATTCCCCCTTCCTCAGAAGGGCTGCGCATATGTAGCCAGATATGACCCCCACCCCCACCCATGCAGCCACCTGGACCTGGGACCTGGGTCTTTCACTGATGTGTCCTGCCAGCGTTCCCAGCCACATGCTCTGCACATGTTCCACAGGTGTTTGGCTTCTTTGCTACCATTGTGTTTGCAGTTGACTTCTACCTGATCTTCAACCAAGTGGCCAAATTCCTCAAGCAAGGAGACTCTGCTGGTGCAGATGAAACCACAGCCCACAGGGCAGAAGGTAGGTGGCTGCCCTAGGTCTTTCTGCCAGGGGACCCAGCTGATCACTCCTAGGACTGCTGCAGGGGCCTTGCCCTCCCTTGAGGACTCTTGGTCCTTGGAGTGATATTTGAGGATGGGAGGGTGGTCCTTAAGGGACAGTATCTCTTAAGGTAACCAATCACAAAGCCAGCCTGTCTGTCCCAGCAGGGTCAGGCTGGGTTCTCACATGCTGAGTGCCTGTGACCCTGCAGGGCCCATTTCCTGGGCCATGAGGAGAACCCAGAGTACCAGGTCCAGAAGGGGAGAGCAGGTGGGGGTGCTGATAGGGCTCTGAAGCCTATCGGCCACTTCCTGCCCCAACCTCGCTGCATCCTCAGGTAGACTTTAAACAGAACCTGGCACTATCATTGCCTAGCAGCTCACATCTTGCTCAGCATTAAACTCATCCCAGCCTGGTGTCCTCTGTACCTTCCTGAGCTTTTGTGCTACTCCCGCTGAGTCCGCCCTGTGCTGGGCATTGGGAATGCAAAAATGGCCAGGGTCTACCCTGGGAGAGCTCACAACCCAGACTGGAGTTAGAGCCAGAGGCAGAGTCATGCTGGATGCAGCAGGTTATGTGCTGTCCCATGGGGACAGGAGCAGGATGCAATGTCAGGGAAGGTCACCAGGTGGGGCAGTAATGAGGAGAACAAAGTGGGAGCTGACACAGCTGAGGGATGGAACAGGTCAGGTCCCTGCGTGCCCACCAGGCTGAAGGGCGGTGGAGGTGACCCTGCAGCTAGGTCCCAGTGGACATGTAAGCGTGCAGGCAGAGGCCGTGGGGCAGGTGGAGAGAGGGACAACAGAGAGTGCTTTCCTTCCAGGTGAAGTATTTCTAAATCAGTGGTGCCTGGCCCTGGGCAGGAGGCGCAGGACAGGGGGCTGTCCAGGGCATCCAGGCCCCACCTCCAAGTTGGGATCTTCCCCACCGAGTGCCTGCTACAGTCTCAGGCAGAACTCAGATGGTTAAGTTTAGGAATCACTAGGTTCCCCACAGCTAGGCAAGAGGGCCCATGGGAAAGTGGCCCCCTGGAACTGTTGTCCTGCTGAAACAATGCTATTCAGCTGGTCCTTTCCACACGCCAGCAAATATGAGACCAGATGCTCCTAGACGCTGTCCTCAGGCACCTCTAACATGCAGCAAGTGCCCAGCGAGCCGGCCCAGTGAACAAATCATTTGTATTTTAAGAATTTTGTGGTTAAAAAAAAAAAAAAATACCGGGAGTTTTGTTTTGTTTTGGTGGTGGTATGTGTGCTGAGGTATATCTTTGCTGCAATGACAGTATATGCTAGATACAAATATATCAAAATTCACACACAGCCCTGGCATGAGTGATGGCTTGGGGAGGTTCTTCTAGCAGCCCGGGAATTTCTACTCCCCCAGGCTTGACCCTGAGCCAGCAAACTGTTCTAGGACCAACAAAGCACTAAGAGTCAGGGACTAGGCAGAAAGGGGCAAGCTTAAAAGCAGTAACCGCAGCGCAGTGGGGAAGAAGTCTGGAGTGCTTTTCCTCCAGGATTGGGCTTCTGGAGGCGCCACAGAACAGTCTACGGGCCCTTCACATTATATAGCTGTTAGTGATCACAGTATAGAAGGAGGCTGGATGTGGGCCAGGGAGGTTGAAGTTATAAGATGCCTTTACAAAGGATCTGCTGATTTTCTAGTGTAGTTTAGTATGAGGGACAAGGAGGGAGGTGTTCTCCTGGCTTTGTCTTGCTGACCTGGGGGATAGACCTGGGGCCAGAATGCAGACTTGCAGCTCCAACACTTGCAGGTGAGAATAGCTCAGGAGTCTTGGGTGGGGGGCAGCTAGCCCCCTAGGAAAGGGACAGCTGGACTTCAGTGGGGGAAGGGGACATTATCCCTGCCCTACCCCCACCAGTGCCAAGTGGTGAAAGTAGACTCCTGTGGAGTCCAGGCCCCATCTTGCCAGCAGCAGACGCCCCCATAATAGCAGTCTCCTCTGTCAGCTCGAGGAGGGGCGGGGCTTACCCCCTGCCGCTGTTCCCCAGGCAGTGCCTCTTCAGAGGCTGTTCCCTGGCACTGCTGCCTGGAGACTCCTGCCTGGCGACTCCTGCCTGGCATCCTCTGTGCTTTCTTTTCAGAGGACAATTCTGACTCCGACTCCGACTGAGGGCCTGCATGCCTGGCAACCTGAGCCGCCTGGGGCTTTGGCGCCTGCACCTTGCTGACACAGCTGCTGGAATCCTGGCCAGGGACACAGCCTCAAGGTTCCATCCTGAGCCCAACTTCAAGACTGCACCCCTGGCTTGGCACAGCTAAACCATGCCATGGGCCAGGACATCTTGGGTACTTTGCCTTCTCCCCTTTTCTGTCACACAGACCTTAAGCCCTTTATGCCTGCTGCCAAGATCAAGCCCAGGAAGACACAAGAGCAGGCCGTTGGTATCCAGCCTGCCACACCAGTTTGTGCTGCAGGGTGGGCCAGGGAGGGGGCACCTGTGTCTCACAGCCACCCCCTCTCCTGGTCTCTGCACAGGTGCCACTCCTGCTGGCACTTTTTGAGAACAACACTTCTAGGAGGGAGAAACTGACCTTGACCTTAATAGGCACCGGTCTTGGTACCCACACCTGACACCTCACACTCCAGAAAGTGCACCTTCCTCAGCTAAAATGACTGGTCTGGGTCTAAGACTGTTTCAGCGAAGAGCTTACAGCCTCGCAGCGCAGGGCGGACAGACAGAGGGAGCCAGTCAAGGGCCGTAGCTCGGCAGCTGGGCAGGCCCAGCAAAACCGTCTCTCCCTGGAGGCCACTGCTTCCTTGTCCATATCAG
Organism: Capromys pilorides; assembly: GCA_004027915.1. Taxonomy (NCBI): domain Eukaryota; kingdom Metazoa; phylum Chordata; class Mammalia; order Rodentia; family Capromyidae; genus Capromys; species Capromys pilorides. The sequence continues at coordinate 15,241 of PVKN010007698.1, read as the reverse complement.
AACAATTCTCTGATCACCTCCTGAGAAATGAGATGAGCCTTCTGCCTCCACCTAAGGACTTACATTTTTTATCTATTTTTGATGGGTTCTGTAGCTTTTTATAGTCTTTTATATATATATTCAACAACTGCTTCACAGATGATATTTTCTGTGACCCAATAGGCCCTGTGAATGAGCCAGAATTCTGGGCCCGCGTTTTGGGCATTTGTTCCTTTATTCTATTCTTGCATGTGAATCTCTTACCCTGAAAAAGCCATAATGGATTAAACCAGACTGACTACCTATCTGAAGTGTCCGATTGTAAGAACCCTCCAGCACCCACAGCAGTAAACATGCAGGACCATGTCAATTCTGGAAACACGGAGGGAGTCCCGACAGCCTTCAGTTTCAGCAGCAAGGCATACATACTTCCTGTATGCCTAGAACTGCAGTAAGCACCTCGTTAGTGCTGAATCTTTAATCCTGCAGTCAAGGAAACAGAGGAACAGTAAGTGGCCGGCACAGAGCCCTCTCTTTGGCACATCAGGACCATATCCCACAGCAACCAGAACCTACAGTGTGGTTCTGGTTTGGAATTTAGCTGTACAAGGAACCTCAAGGCTGCAGCCAGGGAGAACCCTGCTCAGTGTTAGAACACTGAGGAGAGATGGGAAGAGCAAGGCCTTCCCAAAAGGTGCACAGAGCTGAGGACATTAAAGTTGAATGTAGAGCCAGGAGGGCTGAGGGCAGGGAGCCACAGCTACCTTGGCAGCCCCGCAGAGCAGGCATCCTGGAGGCCGCAGTGCATTCTGTGAACTGCGGCTCTTGCGACTTCCACAGAGCAAGCCTGTTTCAGGACCTGGGTCCATAGCCTTTGTGGAGGACAGAGGAGAGGAGGCAGAAAAGAGAGACAATAATATTTTTACATGTCCATTTATTAAACAAGAAATCCTTCATGACAATTTAATACAATATTTATTAGCGATTAGTGTTGAGAAAATTATTTCCCTCTACATACAAAAATACAGATTTAACACTATGAAAACAAGACAAGTACCATGAAAAATTGAACCTTCAAGAGAAATAAAAGGGACGACCGAGGGCAGGAGGAGGCTTTGCCTGCTGTCAGGGAAATCAACAAGAGCAAACACGTTGGGGTCCCCGTCCCAAATGTACAGGCCAAGTCTGAGAGCCTGTGAGAGTGGCAGGAGGCCTGAGACACAGCCGCACGGCAGTGTGAGCCCCAGCGCGGGAGCTCTGCCCCACAGACTGCATGAGCCAAAGCCTGCCCAACGCCCATTACCTCAGAGCGCCCACAGCTATGTCCCTGAACCTCCAAAAGAGACAGATTTTTCAGACACAAGGTGGGGCAGTTCTTAACACTGCCCTAAAACGTGCCACTGGATAAAGTACCAATGAGGGAGCCTATCAGAAAGTTATGATTTAGCTGTCTGGCTGCACTTCCTTTGTTCTCACAGAATTGCATGTTGATTCTTCAGGACAAAAAAAAAAAAGCTCCAATTTAAGGGCTCAGCACATCCGTTCTTTCCGTCCACAGTGGCTCAGTTAGTTTACCCAAGGCTTTCCTTGACCAGACATGACTCAGCTTGCAGGGCTGGGGAAGCAGAGAGAGCTGCTTGAGGCTGCCTGTGCCCGACTCCATCCAGCTCCTCCCAAGAGAGCACCTGCTGCAGTCAGGCCTAAAACCTAGACGAGGCCCGAGCATCCACAGCCCCGCTGACATCCAAGTGCTCTGCACAGCTGCAAACGGGGTGTGGGGCCCAGGAGGCAGGGAGCCCTAAGCCAATCCCGGAAGTGCCAGGCCAGGCGACACCTTGAAGTCCCAAGGGGAATGGGCAAGGAGCTGGGTGCAGGCTTGCCACAATTTCAGACCCAATCAAGGGGAAGTCACCTGGGATGACAGGCTTTTCTCTGCTTTTTCAACACAGAACAGCTTTCACTGTTCAAGGTGAGCGGTGGCTCCTGAAACTGAGCAAATGGTTGGACAATGCCAAATGCAGTTATACTGACTCATACTTATTTCACAGAAATATACTTTTACTCTCAGACTGCTTAAATAAGTAGAAACAAGATATAGGGGTGAATTCCACAGAGAGAAGAGAGTAGCCAGGGAATTTTTTGTGGTGATTTTTTGTTCTGTTTTGTTTTCTTTTCTTTCTGAAAATACGAATTTCAAAGGGAAGATGGTCCAGATCACAAGACCAGCACTGTTGAAGTCAATATTACTCACAATCTACAAAAATAGTGTTATCTGTTTTAACTAAATGTACATCTTTTCTTCTAATCCCATGATTGACAAGAGTGCTTATGTGACACACAGAAGGCACCAAAGGTGAAGTGATTATTTGTCTTAAAATACACAAAGACAGAATTGCCTACTATGAAAAAACAACAACAACAACAACAACAAGAAAACAAAAACCCCAGTCAAACCTGTAATAAATAGTTTAGTATTTCTGCCATGGGTTCCTGAGCCCCTACAAACTTCCACATATACAAATAATGTTAATCCCTACCATCCTCTTAGAGGGAACCATGTCAAAATCAAGTTATGAAAAGCACTCATTTTATGCAAAGAGCTCCATTCACCATAATTTGAAAACTCATTAAGTGTGTTGTGAATGAACAAGTTAAGAGCAGGCGACTCCTCTGAGGGCCTGGGCCAGCACGGGGACCATCGCAAGCATCCTGCCTGTGCCTGCACCCAGGCCTGTGCCCTCCCCAGCCTCGGGACCAGCCCATTCTCTCTTCATGCTTTTCTTCCTCACATCGTCAGAGAAGGAAATGAAGTCTTGACACTTGCAAAGTCAGTTCTGGAAAAATCAGGACAACAGGGCCAGTGGAGGAAAGCAGCCATCAGTTAGGCCTGCCGAGGTCTCACGCAGACGCAGGTCTCACGCAGACACAGGTCTCACGCAGACATGGGTCTCCCACGTGTCTTTATGTCCTGACCTTTCCTCTAGTTCCTCTCCTAATTAAGAGAAGGCAACTTCCTACTGGGTGTCAGTAGCAGCTGCCAAAGGCAACTCAGACAAGTTTCAGATTGTTACTGAAATCCACATAAATCATCATCAGGATTTCATTTCATACAATCTCTTCTTAGGAACAATTAAGAAAAAAAAAAACCTCAAAGGATTTGCCTTTGTAGATGGGTATCTACAAAGTTGCTCTAGATGTCTCAGACATGTTTTTAACATAAATATCAGAACCATAAAACCTCTGGTAGCTCACCAGAGTACAAGCAGTATTTTTTTTTAAATTTAAAAATATGGAATGCTTCATGAATTTGAGTGTCAACCTTGCACAGGGGTCATGCTAATCTTCTCTGTGTTGTTCCAATTTTAGTATATGTGCTACCGAAGTGAGCACTCCAGGCTAAAGTTTGTTCATCTGAATTAAGTTCTCAGCCTAAGAAGTATGGCCAATAAACTAATGCAATGAAATAGGTGCTCTAGTCAAAGGCAGGGGACCTACACTTCATTCTAAACAAGTTGCCAGCGTGAAGGTCAGTGGGATTACAGGTCTTTTTTTTCCTTTTCTTTGCTATTACATTTATGGAATAAGAAAAAATAGGATGAAAAAATTCCCAAACATTGAAAAAAATTTGTCCAAATTAAAAAAAAAAAGATATATAAAACAAGGAGTAATACGAGATCTTCTCTGTTGCAAGCCCAAAGCATATATACATGCTACTTACTGGCCCAACAGAACACTCACTTTCAGAAGAAAATTCTTCTAGATCTAACAAACTCAAAAGTATTTTCTAAGACCGAGAAAACATAAAAGGTTTCTAAATGGAAAAAACATAAAAGGTCAAGTATTTCAAATTACTTTCTCAACAAGGCAAATATGATTTAAAAGATATCTGCTTAGAGAAAAAAAAAAATGAAGATTTACAGAATCTGTAAGATTTACAAAGTGAAAGGGTGGCCTTTGAGGTCTGTGTCTTGCTAGGGACCTCAGCTAGTTTAGCCTCCTGCTCAGACCCAGACTAGATGCTACCTGGTCCCAGTGTTCAGTTCTTGCTCTGAAGCTGATTTGGGAACGCAACGCCTCACTTCTTTATGGACAAGAATGCAGGCAGGCGGCTCACTGAGCATGTTTCCACAGCAGCCTGGAATGGTACACACATCTAATGCCATCAGCAGCAGCCTCTCACCTGCCACCACCCTGTGTGGCAATCACCTGCCCACAGAACGCCTACTTAATCAGGCCTAGGATGGATGCTGATAAAACAGACCTAGGGAAGAGAAAAGCCCTGGATACCGAAACTTCATGACACACCTAAAAGGTGCTTGGAGACCTCCACAAGCCAGGGCCCTGAGCTGGATGCAATGTTTTCTATTCATGAGAACCAGTAAATAGCTCTTGGGTTAGCAAGTTTGTTCCTTTTCCTACTACTTGTGCAATGTTATTATTACTCTGGAGACCAGATATAGAAAAGACGACAATCAGGTGGTGGCAAGATTTCATGGTGCCTTTGTTGTGAACGAGGAAGGCTTAGCAGGAATCCCCTACATCATTAGGTACTCTGCCACTGTCTTCATACTCCATTTCTGTTAGGACAGCTCCTAAGATCAACCATTAGGAAATCTGGCACAGGTGGGGATTAGGACGTGGTCCACCTCTGGGAGCATATGGATAGGTGAGGGGCTGCTTCCAAATAGTGCATGTGAATCTAAGAGAAGTGAGCTCAGGCCACACACAAGGGTTACCCAAGGGTCACTCATGGCAAGCAAGAGCTCACATATACACACACAGACAAAAGTTAGGGCTTTGTCTCCTCAGAGACTGTTTGTGACTTCCAAAAGTCAGGATCACTAAGAAAATTTCGTAAAAGCAAACAAAACTGCAAACTTGAGGCAACCTGGAATGTTTACACCTGAGCCTTGAAGCTGTGGCTAGAAGGATCCAGCATGGGCTGGAGGCCAGACATACCTGCCCTGCTCACAGGCATGAACCTTCAGGCAAGAGGACAGCAATGGTGCCCCAGCACCATGCCCTCAGGTCAGAGCCTTGCTGGTTTCCCTGTGGTTGGGCTCTACACACACCAGCTCTTTAGCTTGCTGGGCTAAGGCAGACATGGCAGCGGAAGTGAGCAGGCTACTGTGTTCTTGCATTTTTTTAGACAAGCAATTTGCCTTGCATGGCTGATTACTTTAAATCAAACTTCTCTAATCACATTTTAGACTATAACCATGTTTGCCCTCTCTAGGGGACCAACAGGTGACTAGATTTTCATGATTGCAGTATCTCTGTATGAAAGAAAAAGGATATTGCCTCCTCCATGCCTTCAGCAACATGAAGGGAGGATAAGGTGAGTCAGAGGGGAAATATACAGCCAACCAACCACATCACTGCCCAAATAAACTTTCTCTGAAGCTGGCAGTGTTTGTATCCATAAAACCACCAGAGGTCACACCAAATCCTGAAAAGCTTTAGCCTGCATGTGCACAAACACTCCAGGATGGTCACAGGACCTGTGGTTTCTTCAAGCTTTGTTTTAACTTCTGGGAAAGCCAATTCATTCCACCAGAAAACTGAAGATCTAAGCTTGAGTCTTAAAATGCCCTAAACCTAACTGAGACTGGTCCACAATGGATCAACTAAATGCAAAACTACATTTCCTTCAATTTACAAGGAGGTCATTCTAATCTGGACTGTCTGCTATTTGCACACAGAAGAAAACCTCGGTGCCTCACATTCACCGTAGATGACCATTGCCCTCGATGACCTCCTCGTCTGTGTACTACCATCAGACTGTACAGGGTGCTTCTGGTTCTTGTGGGAACTAATTAAATAGTATAAGGAAATACATTTATAAAAACCACGGGGAAACCTCATGGCACAAAGGATATTAAATAGTTATAGCAACATAAATAATTCCAAAGAGTACCAGTAAGATGCAAATTAACACCTAAATCTCTCTGGGCAGGAAACATCATCACGTTTTATCAGCCCCTCAGCGCTATGGTCTTGATGGGCCTCAGAACTATTTATTTACACTGACAACGCATCCTCAGGAGGCCAATCAATGGTTTCCTTTCACTGGATAATATATTGGTTTTATTGAAGTGACTCAGGAAAACCTGGCAATAGTCTTGCCTGAATGATATTCTTCTTTCACTCCTACTTCAAAGGTGGCTTTATTGAGTCCAAGTAATCTGACTCCCAACAGATTTCTGACAAAGCTCAGTGTGGTTCTTCCAAGTGGGCTCCATCTGATGCAAGGCTGGGTCTTTGTGGTCCTATTTAAAATGGAATTCTCAGAGGGCAATAAGCCCAATTTTAGTTATGTAGACACACTCAACAAATGAACAATAAATATGTAAAATTATGAGATAAGACCGAGATGTCTTCAGTTCCCCTCACATCACCACATAACAGGTTCAAAGTCTATAAAATATGGTGGTGCTGACTCACGACACACGCAGGAAAAAGAAGGCTCTGTTGGCCTCAGGCCCAGCTGTGGCCAGGCCAGGCCACCCTCTGTGGAAAGAGGCATTATCGCCAGACTAATGGGTCAGTTCCTGAGGCAACCGTGCTTACGTATGTGACCTGGCCTACCGAACAGAAAGGGCTGCAAGAGAACTAGATTGTGCTAGACACTGGGATAGGGAGCTAACTCCTGACCCTGATCCTCAGACCTGACACACCATCACTCCTGTGGAAGACCCAGCCGAGGAGCACTACCTAACCAATAACCCTTGCCTCCCCATTAAAGCAAGGTACTGCTGTTTCCTGAAAAATGCAATGCTATACATGCACAGGGGACACCTCATCACACTCTCCTCTGGGCCTCTTCCTACACAGGACACAGCTAAGACTGTAGGTGGTCCTTAGTACAAGACATCAAGATTTTCCAGACAGCTGCAAGATCTTCCCACCAGCAATGTCTTTTCGTTGATAAGGGCTAAACACAAAATATTAGAGCTACAATGACATCTGTAAACATTAGAACAGTTCAAAATGTGAACACCTGACAAATTATAACAACTTTTCTATGAAAGATACAATTAGTTTTTTTAACAACAACCACCACAACAGAAATCTATAGCATTGCAGGGGCTCATTTAATTCATTCATCACAAAAAATAATCGTCACTTGATCAACAATGAATCAAAAACCTACGTAACTAGGATTTTCCCCAACAACCTCCACCACTGGTGTTCATAGTAATGATGCTCAGACACCCAAACTGGTAACTGGTACCTTCTGACACATCAGAGGAAGGATAAATCCTGGTGTAAATTCAAGTATTTTTAAACCCTAGAAAGATCTATCCAGAAGCATTTTAAAATTCTTCTCAGGCATTGGAAAATTAGCACACATTGCTAAAACAGAGGTGTGTTTATGTGTCCTGATTTGCAACACATACATACAAACACACTCCCACGTGTGGTCCAAAATGACAGCAAACAGGCAAGTGCTTTGGCTGGTGGAATGGACTGTGTTTCTTCTGTGGCTGTTACCTGAGAAGGTAAAATTACAGAAACTCTGCAGTTCAGCCTCAGAGCATTTAGAGTAAGCAGGAAATGGTCCAACAAGGTGGTCCCTATATTCTTGGAAAAGAACCTGGGACTCAGGAAGGTGATTCATTTGAGGAAGAACAAAGTGATGTCTCAGCAGGGTAGGAAAAAAGGGTAACCTTCCTGTGCATCAGGGGTCTTGTGGAACTGTCACACAGGACACCAGGCTTTCCTGTCCCTGCAATATTCAAGTCTAGCAAAGAAATCCACCAGCACGTCCAATGCTAAACCCCTCAGAGTCCCCGTGACTTTCAGGCCATTCTGGTTGCCTTGATGGCCTGGACATGGAAGACGAGGGAGATGGGTCCTGGCAGCCAGACTCAACATGCCCCCATGGCACACCAAGAGGCTGCCTCACTGTTCCAGCCCTGCACCTTCATTTCTGGATGCCTACTTTCCCTTCTTAGCAGCCCTGTGTAACCCAGCATCTTGACTTGTCACAAATACACATGACAGCATGGCTCGTGAGTTAGACAGTTGGCTGCTCCTATGGCTGTCCAATACTACAAGACACAGGCCTCTCCAGCCTACTACGGACTCACCCACAGGGCCACTCTGGACACCTTTTCTCAAAGTGAACTTTTACCAAAGAGGACAAAATTCAGCTGAATCACACGAAAGTCTCATGAGTGGAGGGAAAGAAAATTTGACTGGAAGGATGGGCACAAGGGCTGGAGGAAGGAAGACTCCTGTGGGATCTCATGTGTCCAGGCGCTGGATCTCAGGGCGACTGTCCACATCTCTGGACTCAGTGCGGGCTCGGATGTAGTCGTTGGCGCTCTGCTGGCGGACACTGACTCTCCATTTCTGTACGGCCAAGAATGTGCTCACTGCATAGGCTGCTGTCGCCAAGAAGCCAAATATCTAAAACACATAGTCAGGGTTAGCCTTGGGCTTGGCATCTGACCTGGTGACTACAGAGACCTGAGCTGTGTGAGCCCCTTGCAGCTGTATGCCCCAGTCCTACTGAGAGTAAAGCTCTGGTGGAGGCTGCAGTCAAGTGAGCCACAGAAACTCCTGCTTGACCCGAAGACAGCCTGGTACTATATCTTTTTCAGTGTTTTGGGTCCATTTAAAAAAACAAATCATAAAAGTACCTCTTACTGCATGTAACTTCATGACCTTTCATCCTGGAGAAGCAAATATAACAGACAAATATAATACAGAAGGAATATTAAAACCTTGTGCATGAGCTCTGAATCAAGCCACAAGGCTGGCATTCAAACCCACCCCTCACCTGCTGCCTGTCACCCAGGCAACGCCAATGCAATGAGGTATCAGGAGTTGAATATTTGATCAGGCTTTCTACACCTACTGAGTGGCACTGGCAGAGCAGCTAGCTTACAATTTTTTTTCCTGTATTTTTTTAGGGAAGGGTCTACAGGGTGTTCGGAGTCTCACTGCTAGATCGGACTTGTAGTGATCCACCTGTTTATAGCCTCCCATGAGCTGGGATTACAGGTGCGTGCCACCACGCCCAGTCTTAGCTTACAAATTTTAAAAGCCTTTTAATCTCCCTCAATTATAAAAAGGATACGTGTTCTTTATACATGAAAGCAAGAGAAATGCAGCGCACAGGGAGTGAACAGCTCCTACCGTCTGCTCATCCCCTCCACCTTAGCCCCCACGGTCAGTAAAGAAAGAGCTGAAGGAAGATGAAGAGGACACATGGGAGAGGACAGAGTGCAGCAAGTCACAGGAGGTGCAAAGCCGGCACCTGAACCACTCAAGGTTGCTTACCATGGCAGCAATCTCAGCTCCGGTTTTGTGGTTTAGAGCAGCCAGTACAATTGAGGCAATAAAGAAAAAGAAAGTGCTGAGTCCAGTGTTGACCAGATCCTAAGGAAAAAAATAAAGCCAATGGAAAAGAATCATTCTAAAAGCAGCTGAACATTCAAAGTAAGACAATACCCAACTTTCATGGCTTTGTATCTCAGTCCACGTCACAGGGGTGCTGGTCACATAATGAAGATCAAAAACAACAGCTTATGATGTTACTGGGCAAATCACACTGCAAACTCTACATTTTAACCTACCACAGTGCCAATTCTTGTCTTAAATAGCAACTAAAACACAATACTGATAACTGTCTAGAGTCCTTATGTTGTTTTATTTTATGTTACATGGTGCTGAGGATCAAATCCAGGCCTCATGCTGCTAGGTAAGCACTCTCCAGCCCTCCAGTTCATAAGATGCTCATACACCTTGAGTGGGCGAAGTGTCAGAGGCCCAGTGTACTGCTACTGGTGCAGCCCCACCACACCCTGCCCTTATGTGTGACGCCTAAAGCACACTATTCCATACACTGAGAACAATTTCTGACACAGTATTTTAAATCTTTACATTGCTAAAAGCTGGATGATTTCTTCCTCAACTTCTTGCAAAGTAGATGAAGTTATGTGCCCACTATTTCAGAGTCCCAGCTCTTATTTTATTTGTAGAAGAAACACGGTCCACCAATTAAGACAAGCAGAGTAAGTGCAGAGGGAGGAGAGAGGTGGAGACAGGGGCTCCAGCTAGCAGGGCTTACATGACACAATTTTCTGGAAAACTATTTCCTAAGAGATAGACAAATTCTGAAAAGGTTCATGCTACCTCAGAAATTCATCTGAAATACTAGTGCAAAAAAGCTGTAAGCATAAGGATGTTCTTTATGACATTATTTAAAATAGCTAGAAGCAGCCAGGTATAGTGATGCATACCTGTAATCCTAGCACTCAGGAGGCTAAGGTAGGATTGCCACAAGTTCAAGGCCAGCCTGGGGTACACAATGAGATCAAGCCTAGCTTGCACTGTTTAGTGAGAACCTCTCTCTTTCAAAAAAGAAAAAATAATAATAAAAAAACTAGAAGCAAGCAAAATACTCAAAAACAAAAGATCTTGTTAATAAAATGGAATTTCCATAGTGGCAAATAATGTAGTCATTAAAAATAATCAAGTAAGGACCAGCAAGATAGCTCAGCAGACTAAGTGCATGTTTAGGTAAGTGCAGGGACCGGGATTCAATCTCTGGTATGGCTTGCCATACTGGCCATGCCCCATGGCACGCTGAGCCAGCCACTGAGACCAGGCATGATGGCGCACGCCTATAATCCCAGGGGAGGCTTAAAACAGGAGGATCTCTATGAGACTAGCTGCACAGTGAGACCCTGTACTAAATACATAAATAATAATAATCATATCATCATCATCATCATCAAGTACTTTTACATTCAATATAAAGAGAATTTAAGTGAAAAGGCATGACTTTTTTGTGGATGAGGAAGGCGATACTGGGATTGTAATCAGGACCCCACACAGGATAGGCAGGCTACACTGAGCTACACCCCTATCCTTCACATGACTTTAATGGCTCCATTTTTCTCCACTCATATATCACAACATAAATGCATATATGAAAAGCAATCTAGAGAAAACACAAGGATTTATACTTACATAAACATACAATTTAATCACAATGAAATTTTGAACATTTCAACATGTCAAAACAAAAACAAGGCAGAGTGTGGTGGCGCATGCCTGTAATCCCAGCACTTGGGAGGCTGAGGCAGGAGGATCAGTGCGAGTGCAAGACCAGCCTGGGCTACAAAAGTGAGCTCAAGGCCAGCCTGAACTGCATAATGAGACCCTGGCTCAAAAAGACAAAAAACAAAACAAAACAAAAAGATATTCATACTCATTAGCAATCATTCTGCTATCACAATCCAAGAAAACCACTAATTTGCTTCCTGCCTCTGGATTTGCCTACATTGAATATGTCATATAAATAGAATTATATGATATATTGGCTTTCACTGCTGCTTCTTTAATTTAGTATAATGATTCTACAATCTATCACTATTGAGGCTTGTATCAATAGTCCATTCTTTTTCATTACTGAACAGTATTTTACTGTGTAGACACACGATCTTAAGTTACTTCCCTTGTTACTGAGACAAAAAACCCTCTACCCAAAGGTAAAAGACGAAGCTTTATTTCAGCTTGTAGTCTGTAAAGGTGTCGGTCCATAGTTAGCTGGTTCTGAAGCAGGGCAGCATGGCAGAGGGACATTGTAGAGGAGAAATCGCCCATGGCATGGCAAGCAGAAGGCACTGAACAGCGAGAGCAGCAGCAGAAGCAAGCCTGCCTTTCCCTCTTATCCCCAAACAGCTTCCACATCTTTTGGGTGGTGCCACACACACCCAGGGTGAGCTTCTGTCCTCAGTAAATCCATTCAGCCACACCCAGAATTATGATAATTCCACTTAGTGGACTAATTTAATACCATAACCTCGGTATCACATGCCCTAGATCCAGCCAGCTTCCAAGCCCCACCTATGAGTGAATGAGGCTTTGAGGGACATCTGGACACAGCAAAACACATACACCTTACTTGCCCTTTTATCAGTTGATGGACATGTTTGTGTTGCTACTTTTGGGTTATAATGCTAATACAACTATGAATTCACAAGCTTTTGTGCAGGCATATGCTTTCATTTCTCCTTCTCTTGGGCCGACATGTTTTAAAAATCTGTATCTAGTTTTTCTACAGCAGACATTTATTACTTGTAAGAAACAAAAGACTTATAAATGGAACTCTAGAAGTTAGTCAACTTTGGCCACTTGAGTTCTTGGGCTATGAAACAAAATCAAAGCTTATAGACTCATCTTTTGAATTAGGGGGCACATCTAAGTGCGCCCCCAGATGTAGGTTTGGATTTTTTTTTAAGTAAAAAATGATGTCTACATTTTTTTTTTTTTTTTTTTTTTTGCATTTAGTACAGGGTCTACGGGGTCTCACTATACAGATCAGACTCATAGTGGTCCTCCTGTTTTTAGCCCTCCAAGTGCTGGGATTATGGGCACGCACCACCATCTCAGACACCCAGAGGGTGGGGCTGGCATGGCACACCAGGGATCGAACCCCAGTCCCTGCGTCCAGCTAAGCAGGTGCTTTCAATCTGTTGAGCTATCTGGCCAGCCAATGTTTACACATTTTAATGATTTTGACTTAGCATGTGTTTTATCAGCCACATGCACTCCAGTCTGCTACAGTACCCCCAACTATCTGCAGTCTCACACATACCCACTTTATGACATGTGTCTGGTCCTTGAAATACATCCCTCCTGAAGCCAGGAATAAAGAGAAGGTTAAGCAACACGAGCTAAGCAAACAGCTAGCCCAGCAGTGTCACACATGAAGAGCTGCTCTGGGGTTTTTCTTTCAGTAACTCACCAGTGTAAGCACCGTAACAGACCAAGAGTCTGGCTGTGAGTGCTAACTAGACACCTACACGCCACATCAGGGCCATGACAGGTCTGACTGGTAAGTGCTCAAAACAAGTAGGAACAGCAACATCTAAAAATCAAAACTCACTCACCAGCTACTCTTGAGAAATTGTACCATATGTCCTATGAAGCAACACAGTCAGCAGGGGCTGAGTAGGGGTCAACCCTCTCCATCCCCAACTCTCAGGCATTATTTTCTCACCCACTGATGTCATATGCCCAGTCCCATGATGCTGTGGTTTCTATCTAGAAGTCTCTCCAAGCCCTCAGGCGTGTGTAGGTGGGGCCATGGGGAGGTGATGGGGTCATGGGGAGGTGATGGATCATGGGTTAAGGCACAGATGAGTTCACAACTGCATGTGATCTCCTTTGGAGGAGGCGAGTCACTGGGGGCACAGCCTGGGAGGGCCTATTTCCTTCCTCCCTTGATCTCTGTTTCCTGCCTGTCCCACCACAAGCCACTTGTCCTCTGCGATGCCCCTCGGCCATGCCGTCCTGCTTGTGTGCCAGCTGACTATGCTCTGAAATCCCTACAAACTGAGGCTTAAAAACAAACCTTTCCTCCATGGAGTTGCAGGTGTCTCAGTGATGAGAGAAGCAAGTAAGACACGTGGCTCCCAGTGCTCCAGGCCCAGAGAATGGGTCATCCTACAATATGCCCCACCCTTACATTCTCTATGCCCAGCAAACAGCTTTTCATTCCAGGCCCAATTGACATTTCTTCTGAACCTCTCAGGACTGACCCAGGAGAGGCTCCTACCCCGAGGCGTACACAACTCCTATCCTGTGTGCTTTCAGCCCTTGCACAGAACTGGGTCCTAGAAGCACCAAGCCTATAGGACAGCAGCTAGTACTAGCCTGCCCTCTACTTTCTGTCCCCAAGACATGGCACAAAGCAGGTGGTCAAGAACACCTGCTGCACTATCAGAGATGAGACACCTAGAAACAGCTTGCACCCTGGGCTGGGGGTGCCTGGCCCCTGTCTCAGCCCTACACTAATTAAGAAAGCTTCCAACCACTTGATGCACACTGTATACTGGTTCTAGCCCTGTTCAAAATGGCCCCAGAAGCAATGGGAACATTGTAATATTGACCACAGTGGCAGCGACCACTTACTGTGTAAGTGGAATCTTGACTGTGTCACATTCAGACAACTTCCAGAGTCTACTAAATCCTATGATCCCAATTATGGTCTAAAACACCCAAGAAACAAAACTTATTGTTTTGTTTTATTTCTATTGATAAGGAGATTGAGTCTCAGAGTGAATATGGAATGATAAAAATATATATTTGGCCAAATCTTTGGCATTTCCTGAGTAGAGGAATAACTTTGTTCATTCATAACAATTCCTTTCAACTGGGCCTGAGTTTACACTAGTGAGGTGACTCTTGGGGATAAAGGCAATAGATAACTCTATCCCTAAAGGTGCTGGGGAGGTGGCTCAGACTCCATAGGACATAGGCTCCTGCACTTGGCACCTCATCTAGACCTTGCTCTGTGCATGTCTTCCATTTGGACCTTCCTGAGTAGTATCCTGTACAACAAGCCAGCCACGGTAAGTAAATCATTTTCTGGAGCCCCATGAGCTCTTTAAGAGAATTATGGAACCTAACAAGGGGGCTATGGAAATCCCAATCTCTTAACTGGTTACTGTTATAATTCATGACCCAGGTGATGGCTATGCCATCTTTATAATTCATCACACCATATATCTATTTTTATTGTTTTTAAATTTGACAACAAAACATTGGAGAACAAGAAGTAGGAGGTGAAGAACTAAATAATCAGGTGAATGCAGGCCTCTTTCATGGGGATGCACAGCTGGCCAGGCTTTGGGTTCTGGTGCCAGCTGACGAAAGTGGGAGCCACTGTGGGGTCGGTGTCAGACATGTCCTGAGCACAGCATCAAGAGGATGGGCATGGAAAGAGAAAGAAATGGGCAGCGGCCTGTGGCACTAAGGTAAATAAATGCATGGAACACATCAGTGTGTGAGTTTCAAGTATACAGAGGAAGACAAGCACAGAACAAATCCTATACATTCATTAATGTTCCCCCAAAAAACAACCTGACATTAAAAGATTCTAATTGCATCAAACTGTTCATAGAAAATACACTTTGCAACACTTTGTCAACAGGTACAAAACACAGATAAGAGGGTAATTTCTAGTGTCCTCTTGCATGGCAATGGTTAATAATACCATTAATTATTAATGGTAGTTAATAATAAAGTATCTTATATCCCAAGATAACTAGAAGGGCTTTCATGACCTGCCTGGGGTGATGCACACACCTAAGAGCTCTTCTGGACTTTTAGGTCCGTCTGACTCAAAGCCCCTGCTCTCAATCTTGCCATCAGCTGCTTCTCTATCAACTCAGTCCTACTGCTGGGCTCCATTTGCTCTTCACCAAGTCCCTTACTGGGGGGCATCAAATTGTTGCAA
>PVKN010007697.1:0-19653 GCA_004027915.1 Capromys pilorides | reverse complement strand
TAACCAAATACATTTAAAAAGTAAGAAAATAAAGTATAAACGTGTAAAATCCTATAAATACATAACGATATACATGAAGTCTGATCTAGTGGTGAGACCCTGAATACCCTGTAGATCCTTCCCTAAAAATACCAAAATAAATAAAAATAAATAAATAAATAAAAAGAAAGAAAGAAAGAATGTAAAAAAGGAGTAATTTCATAGTAGAGAAACTTGAACATTATTTCACCAACCAAATGGTCAAGGTCAATATTAACAGTTACAAATCATATCCATGGTATTTAACCTTAATACAGTGTGATGACAATAGCGCTCTACTTCAACAATCCCCACTCCCCACTAAAAAAAAAAAACAAACCAATAACTCCCTGAGAATGTCAGATAGGAAGTTCCAGTAGAGGAACATTCTTCAAGATACCTGACCAGTACTCCTAAAGACTGTCAGTCTTCAAAATCATGCAAAGAACACACCTCTCCATTTCTCACCTGATGTCCATTGTTTTTCCTCTACTTCTGTATATTTTATGAGTTCTTTTAGTATACATATAAGTCATAATTATGCATATTTTTCTCTCCGTGTCTGGCTTACATATTTTATTCAGTGTACTGCCTTCCAAATTAATATAGAAGCTGAAAATACTGTATCTCATTTTTAAGGCTGAGTTATATTTCTCTCTACCTGTGTCTCTTTTTCTCTGTATCTCTGTGTGTGTTTGTGTATGTGTCTTTCCCTTGTGCATATCTTTTTTTTTAATTATGGCTGGCTCAGCCTCCCCTGGGGGTGGGGCTGGCACAGCACGTGGTTCCAGGGATTGAACCATGGTTTCTGCAATTGCCTAAGCTTGCCTAAGTGGGTGCTTTAGACTGCTGAGCCATCTCTCCAGCCTCCTTTCTTTATATCATAGATTTTTTTTATTCATCCATCAATCGACACCTGCTGTTTCCATATCTTGGCTATAAAGTATAATGCTGCAATGAACTGGGGTGTGCAGGTTGAGATATGTAAAAATATGTATCTTTACAAGATAGTGATTTTCTTTCCTTTGGAGATGCAACAAGGAAGATGACATTTCTGGCTGGAGAGATAGCGTCGCAGTCTAAGCACCTGCCTGGCAAGTGCAAGGACCTGAGTTTTATCCCCAGTACCAAATGCCTGGCCAACATAAGCTGTGATATGAGACTTTATGCCAAACAATTAATTAATTTTTTTAAAAAGTTTGCTTCAAAAAATTTTTTTTCCTAAGATTTACAATAATGTGCATATTTCCAGTGCTGGGAAGATTGAAAACAGGAGGATCACTGAGTCCAAGTTGCATAGGAAGACCCTGTACCAAATACATTTTAAAAAAGTGTTATGCCCAGATGAAAACTTAAGTATGTCACAAAATGTCATCAGGATTGTCCTGCTACAATCTTGTATATGGTTTTGATTTTTAAATTTCTGTGTAAAAATATGTCATTGTTGTCTTTTAACATGCTCTAGGGATTTAAATATTAGAATATCCATGGTTGTCAGAAAATAACAGTTGAATTTTATGTCTAAGGTGTCTGATATTCACATAGATAGTAATATTAAGTTTGCTGCCTCTGTTACAGGATGTCATTAATTTTCTCTTCTGGATGTTTAACAACTAAAGTTTGGAGACCAAAAATTAGAGAGATAGATGAGCTAAAAGGATAGTCAATATTTTGGCCCTAGCCCTTCAAGATCAGTAAGAATCAGTATGGACATAAGAAAACCTCTGCTGTGACATCCTGTAACTCAGTTGAGTCTCTGATTTTCTGCTCAAGGAGATAATAGGGCTACTGAGAAAAGTGACTGGAGATGTGTAGTATGCCTAAGAAGAGTCACCTAGAGAGAAAAGAATCTCTCAGACTTTCAAAGAGAGCAAAATGGCCATGATTCATCCAGATGGCTGACACTGATAGAAGATCTAAGAGGTGCTGTATATGGTTCCAAGGTAGATCCTGAGGAGATTCAACTGACCTTGTCAGATAGCAGAAGTTGAATTTATATTTATGCAGGTCTTGCTTTAACTTAGTCTTAACCGTCTAGCAGAAAAGTGTAACCACGAGATGTGAAAAGTAATGCCATATTACTGTGCTAAGCTGTAAACCGCTCAAGTCACTAACAACTTCTGGCAATCACCAGCTGTACGGATAACTCACTACTGCTATGGACTATTAGACTATATAGGATTACATTGCTGAATTCAAGTATCTAAAATCTTTGGACTGGCATCAAGTATGAAAAGGTCCTCTAAAGAGTTCTCCAAACACTGTTTCTATAATTGCAATGGAACACCCATTTCTGACACAACCAAACAAAAAAGGGGGGATATGTTGGGATGCATGGAAGCTAGAAAATTGGTCAAATATATGTAAGCAGGACTAGGCCTCAGTGCCTAAAGCAGTCAAGCTACCACAGTCCTGAGATAAGGATCCTGACTAGTTAATGTCAGTTAATAGCCACTTAGTCAGCCTTGTGTCATGTATTACTAACTTTTCAAAGGTATAAATAAAGTTCCACATTGTTGCTGGCTGTCTTAGTTATTTTGTACTTGTTACTGGGACAAATAGCCAACACTCAAAATGAAGGAAGGAAAGGTTTATTTAGCTCACAGTTAACAGAGGTTTCAGTCCATATTCGGCTGGCCCAAGGCTGAGTGGAACAGGGCAGAGAGCATCCAGTTCATGGCAGCGGAACAGCAACGATCGTGACAGAGGCAACCGACCAACCAGGGCGCAGAGAGCAACAGCAACTGTCAATCTCTCTGTTTCTCTTTATATTACATTCAGGCTCTCTGCCTTAGCCTATCCACCTTAGGCCACACCAATAATCCCAGCCACACTCAGACTGATAACCCCATTAGTACTAAAACACATAATCCCAGCAGATCCAGAGTCAAGTAATCCCAGCAATACTCAGACCCACAGTCCCATCAGTACTAAAACACATAATCCCAGGGGATCATGACTCAAGTCTCAAATTCTAGAAGTCCCTGCCCCATGATTGCATGAGGCTTTGGGGGGACAACTAGACATAAACAATAACACTGGCAAAGGGAGTCATCTTGTCAATCAAGCAGACAAGTCAGCACTTAACCCAGCTTTTGTCCTCTTGTCTATCTTTTCCTCATTCCTGTCGCTGTTTCTCCCTGGTTAGAACGGATCACACTAAGACCCACAGATCCTTACACCTCAATCTCCTGAGTGCTGGGATTACAAGCATGCACCACCACATTCAGATCTGGATTGGATCTTGAAACAGACATTATGTTCAATAAATACAAAGGAAATCTGAATAACTATGTATGTGTACTAGGTCCAAAGGCAGCATCTGCCTCAACAATGAGCACAGAATGGAGCACAACACACTACATGTGCTTGGTCATTCAGGCCCTAAGGATCTCTGCCCTGGTACCAGTGAGCAAGAAACAGAATCTGATCCCATCCAGCTGTTCCGTTATCAATGTCACTATTTCTGTCTGACTGTTCAGCAGTTCTCTCCTTCCTGTACTTCCCTATTATATTTACTTTGGAGGAATGGGGGTACCTGACCCTGACCCAGAGGACCCTGTAGTAGGTGATTCTGGAGACCTGTGGAAAGCTTGCCTTTCTCCTTTGCATAGACAGCTTCCTTCATTTTATCCTCTCACTCTAGTCTGGTCCATGGAGAATACATCTGGAGCCCTCCTTCTACCTATAATTCTTGCTGTGTGCTTATTCTACCCTCTAGTTCCTGGTCCCACGATGAGGACCAAATACTATAACTGAAATCAAGAACTAAGACAATAGTTAAACTAAGCCCACACTCTCAACTCCAGTACCTAACACAGGGTCCTCAGCTGCAAATCCTTACACCTGACAGTGACCAGAAGGCAACTGAATGGCCAAGCTTTGTGAGGATAGCTGATCCCATAGCTCAGTTAGGATGGGCTCCGGATGTTGGACAATCTTCCAAAAAGTCCATGAGGTAATCCATCTAGCAACTTTCTAAACTATACTATCTCCATTAAAAATATTTTTTCCTGAGGCCTACACAGTCATCCCACGCCTCCTAAGGCCTGGGTCACAATCCTCTGCTGTTATTGAGGACTTTAGAGGGTACATAGCTGGCATAGCATCAGCTGGTAGTGAATGGATACCCTCTATCCTGCTTCCTGACTATTGTCAAGAAAATGACTTGGTTGAGTGATGAGTCTTTGATATTTCCCCTAATTTCTAAATGCCCTTCTCATCAAGGCTATAGCCCCAATTTACAGCACAAGGAAGGCCATATATATGTCCTGGGATTTAAAAAATTATTTTTATTTCATGGTTATAATTTGATGGTAACCTATTTGTTAAAAGTGAAACTAAGTTTTCCCATTTATAAGCAACTTAAGATTCTTTTTCTAAAGAAATCTATTTGTGTAAATAGAACTTAAAGAAAAGCAGATCATAATAACAGTCACAACTAATGTATCTTCAACAATGATACCAGGCCAGGCACTCTCCTTTTCCTTCTTCTTTAATGCTATTGACTCTGAACTGAATTCTTCCCCCTGTAAGAAATACCTGCCAAGGATCCAGGAAATGGTGGCCTAGTTATGTAATCCCAGCACTCGGGTGGCTGAGGCAGGAGGACCGCTATAAGTCTGAGGCCAGCCATAAGTCTGAGGCCAGCCTAGGTTACATAGTGAGCTCAAAGCCAGTCTGAACTACGTAGCAAAATCTTGTTTCAACTAAAAACTGCCTAGGGGCCAGGGAGATAGCTCAGCGGTCTAACACCTGCCTGGCAAACATAAGGACGCAGGTTTGATCCCAGAACTGCATGCCATGCTGGCCCTGTGCTAAACAAATAAATAAATAAATATTAAAAAATCTTTTTAAAACTGCTTAACGACAACAATGCTATTTTCTATTTTTCATATGCTTATGTATTTATTAGGGATATACCTTATGGTCCAAAAAAAGTATACTCCTAGATATCCAACTCACTGTTAATTTTTTTTTTTTTTTTTTTTTTTTTTTTTTTTTTTTTTTTTTTTTTTTTTTTTTTTTTTTTTTTTTTTTTTTTTTTTTTGCTACCAGGGATTGAACTCAGGATCTTGCACTTGCCAGGCAGGTACTTATCCACTGAGCCATCTCCATAACCCTAGGTATCCAACTTGATGCTTATTTCATCTGTGATTTCCACTAATACAACTTAACCCAAATCAAAGTTTAAGCCTTTCCTTCCATATTTCTGCTTTCCAATCTAAAACTTGGTGGGAAATCAGTGGTGTTTCCAGAAAACAGTTGTTAGAAAGCCAATATGGGATGGCTACCTAAGAGACCAGGTCTATGTTCTGAGTATGCTGGTAACTCTGGGGGATTGGGACAGAGAGGGGAAGTGATCTGACAGATCTCAACAGGAGCCTTCTAGCCAATTAAATCAGATGCTAAGGCTTAGCAGGGTTGGAAGTAAAACTGCCACATGACCTAGGATAGAATTCATTCAACATTATGGACTCACTAGTGCTTGATGGTGACTGTGTGTGGTTATCGTACACGTGTGCTTCTAAGAGGATGAAGTCTCATGAGGCTAGGAGAGGTGTAGGGAGCCCTCTAGACCTCATTGTGGTCTGGAAGAGTTTGTATTTTAATCCCAGGGATTGTAGTTTTTTAATCCAAGTTATTGGGAATCTAGTAAGTAAATTTACCACAATAGACAAAGATATCTATAAGATATCTATCTATCTATCTATCTATCTATCTATCTATCTATCTATCTATCTATCTATCATCTGCAGTTGTGGGGATCCAAGGAGTCCTGCCTGTCTCGGTTTTGCTTCTCTCATTGCTGGGACAAATATCCGAAACTTAAAATTAGAGAAGGAAAGGTTTATTTAGCTCACAGTGGAGGTTTCAGTCCATACTCAGCTGGCTGCAGGGCAGAGTGGAATGTGTCGGAGGGCAGTCATTCACGGTGGCAGCAAAGAGCAGAGAGAGCAGAGGGAGCAAGTCTGTCTCCCTTATATTGTAATGCAGAGTATCTGCCCCAGGGCATTCACATCCCTAATCCCAGGATTGGATCAAGCATCAATCACAAACTCCAGAAGCTGCCCCATGACTGTGTGGGGCTTTGCGGGGACAGCAGGACACAAACCATAACAAGTCCTAAATCCAGTCAGTACAAAGGCTAAGTGGAACCAAGGCAACAAGTTTTGTTAATTCATGAAGGGGTAGTAGCCTGGGATTGAGTGACTGTGAGAATGATAGAAAGTAGGGGAGTGCTGTCAGCTGGCCTAGGTAGCACTCACGATACCTCTGCAGTATGCCGAGAGGTATGCAGAAAGGGTACGGGATTCTGGTAGCAGGTTGCCTCTAAATTTGGAGTAATCCGCATAACATATTTTGAAGAAGTATCTTGTGTTTGGGGTAGGCTGCTTCAACTCTGATGTTTAACTTTTCTTGCCTTGGCATATCGCCTCCTCCTCCTTGAGGCTCAATTCCAGCCAACAGCCCCAAGTCTCTCATTCTAGCTCAGGCTTAGTAGTAGGGAGCCATAGGGGGCCACCACTGACCTGTCACATTGTTTCAAAGGCTAAACTTGGATGGGGGAAGGAGAAAATAAGGAAGTGGGGCAGAATATATATGTATGTATGCATTAGTTAAGGTAGAGTTATGCTGTTGTATGTTAGGAGTCGGTGCCGAAAGAAACCACGAGAAGACCCGATGAATTTAGCTCAGAGGTCTCACAGAGACTTATCTCTCTTGAAGTGAGCCCCAAGCTTCAGAAGAATCTTACTTTTATTTAGGGCCCAGGAATGTGCTCAGGTGCATAATCACTATAGTAAAGAAAGGCTACAATCTCTGACCTCCATTTGCCCAAGGCTAGGTTCACACAAATACTAATTAAAAAGATTCCAAGCAAGGGAGGAGACAATTAACAGAAAGCCTTCAGGGTAAGCTGTTATCATCCTCCTTGAATCTCAGCTTTCTGAAATTCCCAAGTAACAGACCACAGCTGTCCTTGGGCTTTGTTTATTGCTCTTCACCTCTCAAGATGCTAATTTCTTTTTTTTTTTTTTTCTTTTTTTGCGGGACCAGGGATTGAACTCAGGCCTTTGCACTTGCCAGGCAAGCACTTATTCTACTGAGCTACTCTTATCTCTACACTATACTATCAATTTCTCTTAGGTCATTGATAAGAAAGGCTTAAGTTAATGTTATTTAGACAATTAAATGCTTATATCTTGGATGATGAGTAACTAATTTAAAGATAGCAATACAAAATGTATTAACCATTCTTTTTTTTTTTTAAATTTTATTTATTTTTTTATTTGTTTGCTTGTTTCTTTATTTATTCATTTTGTGGCTGGCTCAGCCTGCCCTGGTGGTGGCGCTGGCGCAGCATGTGGTGCCGGGGATCGAACTGCAGTCCCCGCAGTTGCCTGAGCCCTCCTAAGCAGGCGCTTTAGACCACTGAACCATCTCGCCGGCCCCGTATTAACCATTCTTACCCTCTTATTATCCTGTTTTGAAATTTTGTGGGATTTTTCTCTTTAAAATAGGGGGCTTGTGGGTTAGCTCAGTTGTATAAAGTGCTTGCTTGGGAAAACTCAGTCAGGCACAGGGGACAGTGGTTCAATCCCCAGCTCCACATGCTGCACCAGACCCACCCCCAGGGTAGCCTGAGCCAGCCACCCCCCCAAAAAAAATTCTTCTCTTTAAAATAATAATTTAAATGGGCCTACAAGATGGCTCAGCAGTCTAAAGCGCCTGCTTAGGCAAACTTAGGCAGCCACAGGGACTGCGGTTAGATCCCCAGGACCATATGCTGCACCAGCCCCACCCCCAGGGCAGGCTGAGCCGGCCATAATATTAATAAATAAATAAGTAAATAAATACATAAAATAATTTTAAAAAAATTAAAGGCTACACATCAGTGCCTCATGGAGACCCATTTGCATTGCTTAAAGCCAATTGAGGGGACAGAGTATTTTCCTAGCCAGCTCTGTACATATTAGTGTATAGAAGTAGGGCAAGGGTGAACCAAACTGATAACAAACTGTCTTCTTTCAGGGTACGCCATCTAGATGATCCTCCACACAGAGAAAGCTTTCAAAACATGATTGAGTGTTGTCCTTGCCAGTAGGAGCCACCAAAGGTGTTTTGAGTTAAATTATGTCCTTTCAAAATAGATACTGAATCATAACAATCAGTGCCTCAGAATGTACAGTGCCTTATTTGGAAATAGAGGATTTAAGAAGTAAGTGAATTAAAATGAGGTCATTAAGTGGGCTTTAATACAATATGACTGGTACCTGTATATACAGAGAACTTTTGGACAGGGAGAGAGACACAGAGGGAAGATGATGTGAAGGACACAGGTGACAGCTATGTGACTAGAGGGACACCTCTAGGAGGCAAGGAACACCAAAGCATAGAAGAGAACATCAGGAGTTAGAAGAAGCAAGGAGGGGGTGGGGAGATAGCTCCATGGCACAAGTGCCTGCCTGGCAAGTGCAAGGTCATGAGTTCGAGCCCTGCTCCCACACAGAAAAAAAAAAAGAGTTATACAAGAAGCAAGGAAAGAGTCTCTCCAACAGGCAAAAGAGAGAATAAGGTCCTGCCAATATCTTGATTTTTAGAATTTTAACCTCCAGAACTGTTAGTTAAAATTTTTGTTTTAAGCCACCCAGTTCATGCTACTTTGTTACTGGGACAAAAGATTGAGTGGATGAAACCTTGGTTGTTGTTGCCAAATATCTTCTGAACGCCATGTCAAGAGGAACTTCTTGAAAGCCCATGCAAAGGGTCTGTGGTGTGGGCCAGGGCTCAGTCGCAATGGCAGTGGGAGTTACAGCTCATGTAAGTGTGTAGTATGTAACTTATACAAAAGTATGAGTGTGGTCCCGTCTGTACGGTGACATGCCTGTAGGAGGAAACATTAACTATTGATCCCAAGACTAGGGTAAGGAAGAAGCTCATACATACCTTTGGTACCTAGGAAGTATGATTTTGGAGTCACCAGAAGACATGGTTGAGCTTTCTATGTTATTTATGTCTTTAATATTCCTTGTACTTTATGATGTTTTGGCATTTTGGGATCTGGCTGATCCTGGAGAGCTTCCATTAACTTCAAGGTAAGTTTCCTAGGGTCCATGCATGTGTACCTAGAAGTCTCAAGCCACATGTTGGCCCCATAAGAACTGACCTGGCTCAATTAAGTTTCATTTACATATACAGATATGCCTTATTTAATGACCTACCTGTTAGCAACTGTTCAGACTTTGACCAACCTCTCAGACTTAGTACCTGATTTGTTTGTTTGTTTATTTATTTATTTATTTATTTATTATGACCACTCAGCCTGCCCTGGGGGTGGGGCTGGTGCAGCATGTGGTGCTGGGGATTGAACCACGGTCCCTGCAGTTACCTAAGCTTTCCTAAGCAGGTGCTTTAGACTGCTGAACCATCTTGCTGGCCCCTACAGTATGTAATCTTATGTTGTTATACACTACAGTACTGCAAGTAAAAGTCATGCAAGTAAAAGCAAAGTCATCAAGTTGGAGTTTTTTTTTTTGTTCATCTTTGTTCTGTAATGTTTTATAATGAATATACATTTTCTCATTTAGTGAACAATTTATTTACCACCTACCTGCATTACTGGAACTTGGACATTAAATGAGGAATACTTGTACTTGTTTGTAGTTTTGGCCTCCTTTAGCCCTTGCAGGTGAGTAAGTGCAAAAAAATACTGCATGTATTCATTTGTACTAAGACCAGATATATTCAACCTCCTGCCCCAAGCAAAAGGCTGGAGTCTCACTATTTATTGGAAAAAGCCCTGATAACAAGAAACACCCACACTTCCTACACTCTAATAGAATGAGAGAATGTAACCTGGTCCTCCTAACATTCTGCCTTTCACCAAGCTGTTTGCTCTCCTTTTTTGGGGTGGGGAGGAGCAGTGTACTATCCTGTATAAAAGAAACTGCTTTGCTTAAGTGTGTAGCATACTTACTATCTGTGTGTCAAGTCTGCCACTTGGTGACTGAGTTCCTCTCTATGGACCTCCTCAAAGATCTTCTCTAGAAGAGTTCAAGAACTGATACATTCCACACAGACACAGGAAGCTCGTGTGATAGGAAAGATAAGGCAAAGAGGAGATAGGAAAAAAACCTTACATAACGCAAATGGTAAAAAAAATAAGCATATTATTTTGTAAAAAATGTAAACACTACTCATGAGGCGTCTCCTTGAAGTCTCAGACTTTCTCATGGCAGTGTGAGATCGCTGTGTAGAGGCTGACAATGACAGGAACATAAATAATACGAACTAGGCCGGGCGTGGTGGCACACGCCTGTAATCCCAGCACTTGGGAGGCTGAGGCCGGAGGATCAGTGCGAGTTCATTGTGAGTTTGAGACCAGCCTGGGCTACAAAAGTGAGCACAAGGCCACCTTGAACCCCATAGCGAGACCCTGTCCCAAAAAAACAAAAAAAAGATAGTTAATGAGCGCGTGTCAAGGAGCCTCATAAATCAGTATAAATCTCCTTTAAGAGCTGGCGCAGCCTCGCCCCCTCCTAGGAACCTTAATCTGCCTTTTCCCAGAACAAGAAACGGCCTCTAAGCGAACCAGTCTGACTCCGGTCAGAAACTACATTACCCAGAAGGCAGTGCGCTGGGCCAGTGACGGAACGCTGAGAGGGGCATTTCCTGGGCGCCTATGGCTTCACGTCTTCCTGTCTTTCAGGTGACCGCCCTCCTATTGGCTGTACAGTGCCTAGATTGTGTCAGAAGCAGCTTCTCACGCCTCTTAAACCTTAGGAGACGAGGACAGTGAGGACAATAGGACCTACTTGGCACCTATTGTGTGAACCGAGACCCCCTCCTGCGGTGCACCCTCCCGACCAGAGTGGCCCGCCGAGCGCTTTGGGGGCCTCAGCATCAGCCTAGTGCCCACACATCTGAGGGCAGTGACTTAAGCCCTGTGTGCATTTACGCCGCTCAGACTTTGCGGGTCTACGTTGCCCAAGACTGGAGCGAGGGGTTCGCTGAGGCCGCCCCACCGGCTCTGGTCGCCGCCACTCACAGCCTTCTCCGCCCTCTGCATCCCATGGCGGTGCCTGCGCTGGTGAGTGAAGGACTCCACGGTGCCTAACGCGCTTAGCTGGACTCCCTCGGTCCTAGGGGATCCTGGAACTCTGACTGCACTTTTCCTTGCCCTTCCGGGTCAGGGGTTAGAAGAGGAATTGTTTCTCTTGCTCTGTTTCTCTGTCTCTGTATTTGTGATAGTTACGTTCATTTTGAGGAATTGATAATATACATATCGCATCTTGATCATATCTGTTTATTGTTGAGACTGGCACTGAACTCGCTATGTAGCCCAGGTTAGCACAATGCTCTGGCCTCAGCCTCCTCCACTACTGGGATTCCAGACTAGCGTCGTTGTGCCCGGCATCTTGATCATTTTTTCTCCTCCTTCCTCCTCCCTCCCCTCATTTAATCAGCTCCCCTTCCCATCTCTACAGAGTCTATGTCCCTGTTTCTCTCTCTCTCTCTCTCTCTCTCTCTCTCTCTCTCTCTCTCTCTCTCTCTCTGGTGGGACCAGGGTTCGAACTCACGACCTTGCACTTGCCAGGCAGGCACTTGTGTCACAGAGCTATCTCCCCAGCCCCTTTATTTTGTTTTTTATTTATGGTTTATTACAGAAGCCATGTGATATTTCACCTGCCTCTGATTTATTTTACTTAGTATTGTGTCAAGATCCATCAATTTTCTTGCAACTGACTCAAATTTGTCTTTCTCTTGGGCTGACTAGTATACCATTGTGGATATAGCCTGCATTTTCTTTATCCATTCATTTGTTGACTTAGCAGCTGCTATGAACTGTGGTGCTATAAACATGAGTATGCAAGTATCACTGTAATATGCCTTTAAGAGTTTCCTGTTGCTTAATCCAGGCTTGAGCTTGATACTTATTCAGCACTTGAACTTCATTCCCTTGGATCTTAAATGGGAATATTCTTTATTGAGGGAACTCATGACGATACGCTGTGACATGTGTCTTGCACCACCAAGAGAACATCACTTTGTGTGCCACTTCTGGGGAGGGAGCCTGGCCCTCAGGTCTCCCTGACTTAGGCTTCTAGCTAGCTGAAAGTTGGGCAAAGGAATGAAGATCTCCAAGGCAAAGGTGCGTGGGGAGGAGTATTGCTGCTCTCTAAGAGGAACTGGAAGCCTCCTGGCAGGTTGGAAGACAAGAAACACTGTGTTTTATCTTTGCAGATGCCATCTGCTTATCATAAGTGAATCTGGCCTACTACTTAACAGCAATGAATGCATTTTTCTGTCTGACGCCTTTACCTGTATTTGCACAGCAAATCAATTACAATACTCATTAATGACAGTGAGTGGGTTGTTTTGTCTTTTGGGATGCAAACACAGAACAGACACCAGGTCACTCTCTAGCCTGCCACCCTGTGTATTCTCATCATAGCCCTGATGACCTTTAGGACTTGTCTTATTTGTTCATGTTTCCTCGCTAGGCCTGTCCTCTCACTTCATTCCAGCCTTGTTTATGTATCTTCCCTGGTTGTCTCATCTAAAATTTCCCCTAATCTTTGTAGTAGTCATCTCATCCTCTTGTTTTTAGAGCCCTTAGAATCACCTAACTTTATCTTGCTCACTTATTGTCGAGACTCTGTCCCCAGCCCTGGAATGTGAGTCCCTAGAACAGAGCCAGCCTGTAGCATTCACTCAGTGGTTGGCAGTGGGAGAGTTTACCCTGAGGGTTTTCACCATCCTCACTCAGTTTAAACCTTCCTCCAAGGCTACAGAGTCTTCAACTACCAAGCCACCTTCTCATTCTCATCTCTTACTCCTTGTCTCTGGGCTGTGCTGGCTTGAGCTTGCGAGGCTTGTTGCCCTCTTTCCTCTGTTGCATTGTCTTTAGCTCAGCAAGTCTGTCCCTTGGATGCGTGCTATATGGAACTTTCTTAGGGCACTATAAAAACAAATGGGTAAACTTACACCCCATTACACACCCAGTGGTGGTTTGGGACACCCTGTGGTGACGCCTAAAGTCAACTTTGCAAGGGGAAAGAAGAAACAGAACTTTCTCTGACAAGTGGGCATGGGAATGAAGGGGACTTTGAAGAACCCTCAGACTTAGGGAGCTGCTTGGACATAGGCAGGTTTTGTTCAAGGAGGCATGAGAGAGCCTTAGGGGGGTTGCCAAGGCTCTCTCTATATTTCACTGCTGAAATATATCTGAGGAAGTGAGATTGTATGGCTGGCAGATCCTCATCCCACTAAGCCATCCTTATCCAAAACAAGTATCATGCTACAGGCTGCTGCCTCTGTTCCTAGACCCATAGTTTACATTGTCCTTGGCCACTTGTGTTACCTGGTACTTAAGTAGTAATACCCTAGGGAAATGTACTGACAGTGGCTCAGAAAGCAAAAAAGAATAGGCTGATGTCTCTAGTGGAATCTTCCAGGGTGTCTGCATGCCCCAGCTACAGCTTGAGGGGAGAGCTTTGAGCCCTGTCAAATCCCAGCCTGTTGGTATTTCCTCAGGGACCTCTTCTGTGAAGTCCATGATATGGGCTTCATTCTTCCAAATCTATTAAAATATTTTCAGGAATGGCTTTAAAAAGTATTGGATTTTTTTTTTTCCCCTTGTCACAATGGATTCACTATAGTGACAGGAAAGGGTTATACCCAAAGACCCTAGACTAGAGGGACCTGAGTTCAAATCCTACTTCTCATTAAACATATGATTCTGAGTGAGTTGACTTTGAGCCTCATTTTGCTGATTGTGAAAGAGATGATGATATCATTTACCTCACAGGCTATTGGACAACTAATAAATTTTGTGAATATGCAAAATATTCCTATGATGTGTAACAGGCATTGTAGTGTTTGTTTCATAGGTGTTTTCTCTTTAATTCCCATGACCACCTGGGATAGTAGCAACTATTATTGTATTAATGTAAAAACTGAAGCTTAAGACAAATAAAAAAAGGAGGAGACTTTCCCCAGTCATATGGCATGTATTCAAGAAGCTGGATCTAAGAAGACGTGGAGACTTAATTGTTTTAACAGAGCATGCAAGGGCCTCAGAGGTAGGCAAACAACAGATTAACAAGGCTCAGCTGCTGCTGCTGTAATCACTGTTTGAATTATTTTTTTCCCACTCTTCTAATGTCCCACAAAATTAATGCCTACTCCTCACAGTCCTTGTGGAATTGTCATTGTCTTTGTCATTCTTCAGTGGTTTCTCTCTTCAGAGAAACCATTGCCTCCTCCTTGAGCTTAGCAGTAGAAGGTTTTGAGGAGGTGCTCAGTCTCAGTGTTTCAGGACTTGGGTCTACCCAAACTCTTGCCAGAAACAGGCTCTAATGTCATTAATTAGCTTCACAGCCACCCTTACCACCTCTTTTTGATGTTACAGGCATTGGTGTCATTTGAAGATGTGGCTGTGACATTCACTGGGGAAGAATGGAGGTATCTGGACCTGGCCCAGAGAACCCTGTACAAGGAAGTGATGTTGGAGACATGTGAGCTCTTGGTCTCACTGGGTAAGGGCTCTTTTCTCTTCAGAGCTAGGAATTTAAAGCTTCTTTTATTCCTCACTTTCACCCTGTAAGGCCACGGCATAGCTGGTTGAGAAAGCCTCAGGCTACGTTCTCTGCTTCCCACAGCCTTAGCATATTGTGATCTGACTTCTGTTGGTCTCCTCAGCACTGTTATCTGATGTCTCAGCGGGAGGTGATTGGCCCAGCATGGTTGAGTCAAATGTCTTTGTAGCTCAGTTAGCAGGGACTTCTCTAAGAAGAGGATGATTCAGGCAATAGAAAGTGTTTGTTTTCAGTACTAGTGCTATTTTTCCCACAGCTAAAGGGCTTTTTTCACTTTATCCTTTCTACTTTGTCTTCCTTCCTTCCTTTCTTCCTTCTTTCTTTCCTTCCATCCATCTTTCATGTATTTGGTATAAGGTCTCACTACACAGCTCAGACTTGTAGTGATCCTCCTATTTTCAGCCTCCCCAGCTCTGGAATTACAGGCATGTGCCACCAAGACTGGACTCAGTGCCCAGCTCAGTATGCCTGGGGGTGGGGCCAGCACAGCATACAGTGCCAGAATCAAACCATGCTCCCTGCATCTGCCTAAGAAGGCCCTTAGTCCACTGGACTATCTCACTGGCCCTCTTTCTTTCTTTTTTTTTTTGAGACAGGATCTCACTGTCTGACCTTGAACTCATTATGTAGCCCACACTGGCCTCAAACTCATGGCAATCCTCCTTCCTCAGCCTCCCAAGTGCTGGCACTGCTGGCATACAGTCCCATTGGCACCATACCTAGCCAGCCTGTGTTTCTTAAATTTTGGCTTAGACCTGACTCTTTCACACTCCTATAGGTACTGACTAATCTCCCCCTCAGCAAAAAGAAATAGTGTCAAACTCCCAGCCTTACACAGGTAGCATGAGCTTGCTGAGAATTCATACATTAATTTGATTTTATCATTTTTATAGTAACTGATAGGTTTTTCAATGATGTTTCATGAGAGAAACAGGCAGAAGGAAAAAGGGAAAGGGACTTTATTTATTTATTTATTTATTTATTTTTGTCTTTATGAGACAGGGTCTCACTATGCAGTTCAGGCTGGCCTTGAGCTCACTTTTGTAGCCCAGGCTGGTCTCTAACTCACATCGATCCTCTTGTCTCAGCCTCCCAAGTGCTGGGATTACAGGCGTGCACCACCACACCCAGCGGAAAGGGGCTTTATTATCTTTGAGGACACGGAGAGAATCTGAGGAAGATGAGAAATTCTCTGGATTGAAACAAAGGAGGCTGAGGCTTTTATGGCCTTTTGCAAGGAGTGGAGTTTGAGGGGGATATTTAGATATATCTGAGGAGCTGATTGGGGTCTCCCTGAGATATTGGGAAAGGTGAAAGGAAATTGCACCATGGGCTGAGTTGGAGAAGCGGGGAGGTGGTCTTGGGGAAGATGGGCTTTTGTTTTAAGGGCTTCAGCCATATTAGATGACCACCATAATAATTCAGCAATTTATATGAGGGCCAGAACCTATCAGTAACTTTTTACAAATGTCTATAAGGTGAATGAACTAATATCTGTAATGTGCTTAGAATAGAATCTGGACTATAGCAATGCTACAAATGTATTTGTTATACATAACAGATGAACAAATCTAAAATGTTCTCCTGTTTAAACCTTTGTTGACTGTGTCACCCACAAATTTGTAAAAAGACATCTAAAAGGTTGACTCTGACAGGGTTCTGGCAGCCTAAATCGTCACATTCTCTTTTGGGAGTTCATTCATCAGTAAGTTAAATGTAATTCTATTTTATGAGAGTTTTGATTAGTTGTTGAAAGGATGCACAGCATTGCAGGTAGAGGCATCAATACAAGCAGAGTCCCTGAGTAGAAAGAGAGTTTGATTCCTTTACAGAGATGAAGATTTTAACTCATATTCCCTTCACCCTACCACTTCACCGAGTGCCAAGCATATGGCAGACATCAGTGAATATGTGCTGTAAAACAACTGGTTGCATCCTGGCCTGGCAGATAGGATTTTCCAGTGGATGTTTCTGAGTGTCCCCCATTGCCTCAGAAAGTCATCTGTCTTTTAGCCTTCACATTTATGTTTCGCTGAATATAACAGAAGACCACCTCATGTTGGTTTTGCTGGGTTTGGGCCTGCAATATGTGACAGACAAATGAAAAGGGTGAGAGACAGAATATTTTTGCATAGGGTCTGGGTACTTAACCAAAGTGAAGCCCCAGGCTGACTCAGATTCCCAGATTTATTGGGAAACAACAAAGGCATAGTGTTCTGCTGAGCACAGAG
The DNA here is from genome assembly GCA_004027915.1 of Capromys pilorides. NCBI lineage: Eukaryota > Metazoa > Chordata > Mammalia > Rodentia > Capromyidae > Capromys > Capromys pilorides. The sequence goes on along the minus strand of PVKN010007697.1, from coordinate 2,801 downwards.
GTTTGTTTTAGGTTAGCAAGCATAGTGACCATTTGGCTGAATTGTTAACTTTCATCTGATTGTCCCCTAGGGAGCTTCCTTGTTTTCTCTGTAAGGTCCATCTCTGCTTGAATTGACAAAACATCCTAACTTCAAGATGTTCCACCTTCTGGGTTGGCCAAATAGCTGAGCCAGAGGGGTCGATCCCTGGGCTTGCCGTGCCAGCCCTGCCCCCGGGGCTTGCTGAGACTACAATTGAGACTGGGCATAGTGGTACCCACCTGTAATCCCAGCTCTTTGGAGGCTGTAAGCAGGCAGATCACCCTGAGTCCGATCTAGCAGTGAGACCCTGAACACTCTATAGACCCTTCCCTAAAAAATACACACAGAGACACACAGACACACACACAGACACACACACACACACACACACACACACACACAAAGATGCCCCACCTTCTGAGTTACCAGTCTTCCACTCCTCAAGTCAACCCTAGCAGCCTCTGTTGATCCATTGGGTCTTGCAAGAAACTCCACAGGTTTCATTCTGAAAAAAATTTATTACTTCATCTAATGAAAAGCCCAGAGGCGATGTTGGCTCCCAGGTTGACAAATGACATCCCAGTTCTCTAACTGCTTTCTGTTCTGTTCTGGGCCATCATGGCAGCACCTCTGTAGAGGTCACAGCATGGTACAGAAACAACTGCAGTAAAAAGCTCCTACATTTGATTAAAATAATGTGAAATAAAGGCTTTTTCTATAAAACAGATTCTGGGCTTAAGTCACCTGCTTAGCTCATTCAGCTGACTGCCAGTAGATGATTTGGTTCAGTGTTTTTCAACCATCTGGTCATGAAAATTAACTGAATGGCTTTATTTTATTTTTTATTTTTTAATTTTATTTATTTGTTTGCTTGTTGTGTTTGTTTCTTTATTTATTTATTTTGTGGCTGGCTCAGCCTGCCCTGGTGGTGGGGCTGGTGCAGCATGTGGTGCCGGGGATGGAACCGCAGTCCCTGCAGTTGCCTGAGCTGAGCTTTCCTAAGCAGGCACTTTAGACCACTGAACCATCTCGCCGGCCCAACTGAATGGCTTTAAAAACTACCAGTGCTATACTCAGGAGTTTGAGGCAGAAGGATTCCCATGAGTTTGAGGCCAGCCTGGGATACACAGTAAGTTTAATGAGGCTCTGTCTGAAAAAAATAAAAAATACCACCACTACTACCAATAACAAAATCCCAAAACTACCAGCACTTAGTCCTTGTGCTCATCAATTTTAATTTTATTTTTTTAAACTCAGCTTTGCTAGGTAGTCCTGATATATGGGAACATGGAATTCTTCTGCCATAGATTGGTTAGGGAATACCTTGCAGAGCTGGGGTGGGGTCTCTTTCTAAGGTTTCCTAGCCTTATGTTAGCGGTTGTACTCCTGTAAACTTCAGACTTTTCCTCTTTACCAGTATACCCAGAACGCTAATTATCTCTCATGGCAGGGCATCCTGTTCCAAAAGCAGAACTGATGTATCTACTGGAGTGTGGTCGGGGACCATGGATGATGAAGAGAGGATTCTTGCAACACCCCTGTACAGGTAGGGTACTGAGAGGCTAGCATGAGGTGTCACAGCAGCCTGTAGTTCCTTATGGGATTACTATATCTGAAATGCTGTGGGCAGCTTCTTTTGGTGGCCTTCCTTGGGTCTTGAGTGATCATAGATCCCTTTAAATTGTGATACCCTGTTTTCTCTTCTCCATCATATAACCTTTTGCCTTTCCTTAGAGCAGAATGTGATACATCAGGTAGAAGATAGGTGTGGGGCTTGTATTATTTGCCAGCCTTTTGACCTAGAGGAAGTTACATGACCTCACTGTGTCATTGATATACAAATTAGGCAGCGTTTATATGACCTTCTCTAAAAGATAAATTCCAACTACTTGGTGGCTCAGATTTTTTTCTCATTCATACCATTGTTCTATTGTGGGGCAGCAGAAGACCCCTACATCACATATTATTTAGAGACCCAGGTATATTCTCCTGTCAATATGTCGTTTTCAGTATCCTTGGCCAAGAGGAATAGGAGAGAAGAGCAGTACTTATATTCACCTACGTATACTTCACCTCCTTTTATATTTCACTGACAAGAATAGAGTTTTGAGCTACATGTAATATCAGGCTTGGAAATGTGGTCTTGCCTTTTGTTCAAGGAGAAGAGCCCATGGTATAAGCATTTACTCAGTCTCTTAAACTTAGCTTGTATTTGAAAAAAAGTAATGAGAATAGTTTGTGTATCATTGGATTGTTTGAGAATGCGATTAGGTAACAGAAAACTCTACACTGCCTGATCCAGGATGGCTCAACAAGTCACCTATTATTACTAGTATTCATGTATTATTAGTCATAATGAACAGTGACATTTCAAACTTACTTCTAGATTCAACGGGTGGTCCCTTTTCTGCAGACCACTACCTCTAGCTCTACTCTACATTCCACCTTTTCTCCATCCAGTCATTGATCACCCTATCCATACATTCACACATCCAACCTTCTGTTTGCAAATCTGACTCAGAAGCAGCACCTAGTCCTCTTGTCTTCTTACCCTCCTGCCTTCTTGCACTCTCCAGGCAACATGTTTGTTTTTGTCAGTCCAATATCCTGGCTCCTAAGGGCAACTGGAGCTATCAAATGTGTAGATTGGTACTACTACATATTTATGTGGGTTGCAGGGAGGATGTCAGTTACTCAGGCGATTCAGTTACTCTGGTTTCTTGGGTCCTTTTTGGTAATGAGTCATTTAAGGGATTTGTTTCTTTACTTGTCCACCCCCA
>PVKN010007696.1:0-26216 GCA_004027915.1 Capromys pilorides | reverse complement strand
TTGCTTTACCAGTCCCCAGAAACCCTTACCGACCTAAAGACCCTGGGAAGGTCCAGCCAGCCGCCGGACTGCTGACTGTGCCAGACCCCATATCTGGAGAGACTGAGCAATGGCTGCGATGGAATTTCACTTGGCGCTTAACGCAGCCCTCTCTGCCAGCAGATTCTACATAAAGCTGCCAAACCTGGCTGTCTCCTGTCTGTGCTCCGTGCAAGGACGGGCGAGGTAACGGACAACCGTGCCTGATTCACTCACAAGAACTGTGGCACTCAGCCTGGGAGACCCAGGGGAACAAGCTGAACAGGGCAGGCCCAGCCCAGGGAAGCAGCTTCTCTCCACTCCAGTTTCTAGCTTGTAGCTCTGTAAACTGAGACAGGATATAGACACATCCTGTCTGCGTGAACAGTGAGAAATAGGGCCCCACAGTAGGGCTCCTGCCATAAATCAGATCCCAGGGTAATCTAGAACGGTATGCCTTCCCCACAGTCCCAGAAGGGAGGTGTTTGAAACTGGAACCCTGGAGGACTTGGAGGGTGGGGGTGGAGAGAGCTGGCAGGGTCGCAGTCGGAGTGGAGGGGGCCTCGGTGGCTCTGCCTTTGGTGTCCTTAGCCCAGGCCCTAAGGAGCCGTCACACAGGCTCCACTCCACAGGCAGGGTTACTATTCGGGCGCATGACATTTAGTGAGCGCTGGCCATGTCTTGGCTCTGTGCCGAGCTATTTATATGCACTTAGAACTGGCCGAGGTAGGTGAGCAGAGCCCTCTCCTGAATCCCATCTTGCGGCTGATGAAGCCCAAGCTAGAGCCGGTTTACTTGTCAGCAAGTGGCATAGGAGATTCCAGTACAGACCGCGAGGCTGGGGCCTCCACATAGGCCTGGTGTGGTGGACATCTGCACGGACACCCTTGTGCTCTGTGCAGGCACTGCTTGTGTACCCACATACGCTGGGTGCAGACCAGCATTTGTAAGCAACTCCGCCGGCGCCAGGCTGGGGCAGGTGTGCTGCCCACATTTTAAAGACTTAGCAAAAGTCCACGTCCGCGCTACCGTCCCAGTGTCCTAGCACTGCCTTAACGCGGTCATGGTGTAGATTACACCGTCTCCCCTCTGACAAGCTCCACTTGTTCTAACCAGGGCGGGTGATAAAACCAACAGCCACTATCTTAAAACACAATTTTAGTTTCTCTCAAAAAACCAATGCGAGCGCGGGAAAGGCCCAGCCATGCCTCTCACCACCTCGGATTCTCCACCAGCAAGAAAACCTGGGCGGATTAGAATAGAAAACAGACAAAAATAAACAGCCGTTTGGACAAACTCCCCAAAGGCTGCTCGGGGGCTTCCGGAACCTGGACGCGCCTCTAGGAAGGCGGCCTGGATTCACGGGACCCAGGGCCACCGGGGCCAGGGAGACGACCTGTGGCTGCGCCGGTGGCTCTGCGCCCTGCCCAGGCAGTTCAAGGCGCGTCCTTCCCGTGGGGCTCGTGGGTCCCGCTGGCCCCGACACTTTGCAAGCCCCGCACAAAGAACCGGCGAGCGGACGCGTGGCCGGCAGCCCAGGGCCTCTCCCGGCTCGGGACGCAGGGCAGGGACCCCGCCGGGCCGAGTTGCTGCCGGCTCCGAGCCAGCCGGCACCCTAGCGAGCGGGCCGGGTAAGGGAGGGCTCGGGTGGCCCCGCCGGGTCCCCCGCGCGGTACTCACAGGGGGGCGGCAACGTGCGGTCCGTCCCACTCATGTTCAAGGCGAGGTCGTGCGCAGCGCCGCGGCCAGGACGTCGGGCGGGCTGGGCGCGGGCAATGGCCGGGTCGGTCCCCTCCACACTCTGCACCGCCCAGGCCGGGGAGGGGCTCGGCCCAGAGAGGCTGGGCGCGCGCCGTTGGCTCTGCACCCCGAGGTGGGGTTTCCACCCTCTTCAGGAACAGACCGCCCAGTTCTGAACTCTTGTGCCCTTCAACTTCCTGCGCTAGACTTTCTTTCTTTCTTTCTTTTCTTTTCCTTTCTCTCTCTCTCTCTCTCTCTCTCTCCCTCCCTCCCTCCCCCCCTCCCTCCCTCTCTCCCTCTCTTCCTTTCCTTCTTTCTTTCTCTCCTATCTCTCTTGTTTACAACTAAAACTATGAGATACAGAGGCTGAACTTGAGAATTCCCCCTGAAAACTCAAAAACTCCCAGAGGTGATGGGGAGGGCGTGCTGGGCACTGTGGGGACAGCATCAGAGCAGGGCTGGGGCTGAGTCACATCTGAAGCTCGGCTGGGTGTTTTGCTTTGCAGAGAATGAAACCTTTACTCTCTCTCTCTCTCTCTCTCTCTCTCTCTCTCTCTCTCTCTCTCTCTCTCTCTCCTTCAGTACTGGGGATTGAATTCTGGACCTTGCTCTTGCCAGGCAGGCGCTTATGCTGCTAGCTATCACCCTGGCCCCAAAATTTCTTTTCAGTTATCACAATAACTGACACACTGCTGGAGTACTTGTGGTTTCAGTACATCCCGGGAGATGGTAATTAAACCAAGGCTGGTGGGATTTCACCTCCTCACTGAAGTGGAGCTACCTCTGGGAGCTCAGTCGTCTGGGTCTTCATGAAAATACTTAATAGCTTTTTGTGAATTAGAGTTATTGCTTCAGTGGAGAAGCTGCCCCTCCTGTCTGTTTTGATGCCCTTTACCCAGTGCTCCTCCCCGCTCCCCTTGCTAACTGCTAGGAAGCACAGCCCTGCTCTGTTCAACTTTGAATCCAGCTTTTCTGTGTCTGGCTCAGTTTGCTTAAGTCTTCTTGGCTCCCGTCCATTTGCTGCAAATGTCCAGATTTTGTTCTTCTTTTGGCTGAATAATGTTCCTTTGTCACTTAGCCCATCTTCTTTATCATTTACCCACTAGTGGACACTTAAGTCTTGGCTATGGTCAAGGTCAACAGCCCTACAGTAAACTCCGGGCTTGGGTACCTCTTCGATATGCTGGTCTGATTTTCTTTGATTGTGTATCCACAAAACAGCTAGGCTACACTAGAGTTCTCTTCCCAGTTTTTTGAGGCTCCTCTCTACTGCTTGTCACAATGACTGTATTCATTTAATTCCCACCAGCATTGTGTACAAGTCCTTCTCTCCAGCATCCTCTCAGCATCTGCTTCTCTTCCCTTTTCTCATGATTGTCATTCGAACTGAGATGAAGCGATATCTCATTATGATTTTGATTTTGATGTCCATGATGGTGAGGGACAGTGAGCATTGTTTTTTTTTTTTTTCTTTTTGCATATTTGTTGGCCATTTGTATTTACTTTTTTGGAAAATGTCTATTCAGATCATTTGTCTATTTTAATTGGATTTTGTCATTGTTATATGTCTGTTTGTTTGCTTCTTGAGTGTTTTGGATATTAATCTTTTACCAGATGGCTAGTTTGTAAATATTTTCCCATTCTGTGTGTTGGCTTTTCATGCTGTTTCCTGTCTATGTGTAGTTTGATATAATCCCATATGTTTATTTTTGCTTTTGTTATTTGTGCTTTTGGGCTCTTATATCAATGACTTGAAGAATTTCCCCTTTGTTTTCTTCTAGTAGATTCATTTCAGGTATTATATTTATATCTTTGATCCATTTTGAGAATTTTTGTGCTTTTTTATTAATTTTAGAATTGTTAAGAATACCATTGGCATTTAGATGAGGATTGTATTGAACCTGTACATTGCTTTGGGTATTGTAGCCATTCTAGCAATACTAATTTTTCTAATCCATACACACTAGCTGCTGTGTTAGTTACTTTTCATATTGGTAGGTCCTGATACCTGACACCCGCAAATTAAAAGAAGATTGGTTTATTTTAGCTCACTACTTGTAGAGATTTCAGTCCATAATTGGTTGGCTCCAAAGCAGGGCAGCGTGGCAGAGGGAGAGGAGACAGTCCATGGCAGGGCAGGCAGAAAACAACAGTCAGGCCTCCCTCTGTGCCTTGATGTTCCACCTGGGCTCCAGACTTGTTTGTTGGTGCCACCTGTGCCCAGGGTGGGGCTTCTGTCTTCACGGAATGCATTCGGCTATACTCAGAATTGTGCGATCTAATTTGGGAACCAAATCAGATGTTACACATGTGTAATCCAGTGTCATACATCTGTGGCCTAGGCACTTCCGCAAAACCACACCTATGAGCACATGAAGCTTTTGTGGTGGGTGGGAAGGATATCTGACAGGCATAGCAAATGTCTTTCAGTTTTTTTATATACCGTCTTCAATTTCTTTTATCATTGTTTTATATTTTCCATTGTGGAAGTTATTCACTTCCTTGATTAACTTTATCCTTAGGTATTTTATTTTTTTCATGTAGTTGTTGTGAATGGGATTGTTCATAATTTCTTATCAAGTTTATTATTGGTGCATAAAAGTACTACTTTTTTGTTGATTTTGTTTTCTGTAAATTTACTGAATTTGTTTATCAGTTTTAATAGTATTTTGCATGAAATTTTGGTTTTGCTAAATTCAAAACCGTGAGCAATTGAGGATAATTTGACTTGATTTCTTCTTACTTGTATGATTTGTGTTCCTTTCTCTCACCTGTTGCTTGGAGCAAGACTTGCAGAGCTATGTTTTTTTAAGCTCTACATTTTAGGGAAAATACTTTTGTCAAAGACTGGAAGGCAATGAGAAGATATATTCAAAAACTTGAAGGAAAAAATATCAAGTAAAAATACTGTACTTAGAAAATCAATCCTTCTGGAATGAAGGAGCAAATAAGAGTGCCAAAGAAAAACAAAAACTGGGAATGTATCTCTACCAGATAAGCCTTACAAAGATTCTTAATGGAGCCTTACATCTAAAAGCAAAAAATGAGGCCTGTGAGATAGCTCTGCAGCCTAAAACATCTGCCTAGGCAAGCGCAGGGGCAGTGGTTTGATTTACCAGCACTGCGTGGCATGCCAGCTCTGCTGCCAGGCCCATTCCACCCCAAGGCTGAGCTGATGCTATTCACCAAGTAACTAAATAAACAACAAAAGCAAAAACAACGTAACTACCATCTTGGAAACACACAAACGGTTAAAAGCCACAGGAAGAGCACATACACAAGAGAGAAAAATTAAAGAAGAAAACCAAAATGATAAACAGTACGAGAGAGAGAAACCCGAAGAATATCTAAGCCAGAATGAAATGACCAAATACTGAAGTAAGTCTTTACCTATCAATAATAATCTTGAATGTAAATAGATTAAATTCTCCAATTAGAATACAACAACTGGCAGAATGGGTAGAAAGCAAAGCCCAATATATGTTGCCTTCAAGAAGCTAACTTCATCAGTAAGGACACTCATAGGCTGAAAATGAAGCTTCGGTAAAAAATGTTCCACACAAATGAAATCCAAAGTGAGCAGGAATAGCTGTACTTATAGCAGATAAAATAAGCGCTAAGTCAAAAATCTATGAAAAGAGACAAAGAAGGTCAGTGTGAGAGGGATGAACAAGGTGATTGCTTGCATTTTTGAAAATTTATTATGATAAAAAATACATTGCCACCGATGCTCCCGAAAACACTGCTCTTCTCTCTGAACACTTTCCCTTTTGTTTTTATCTTTCTTTCTTTCTTTCTTTCTTTCTTTCTTTCTTTCTTTCCTTCCTTCCTTCCTTCCTTCCTTCCTTTCCTTCCTTCCTTCCTTCCTTCCTCCCACCCTCCCTCCCTTCCTCCCTTCCTCCTTCCTTCCTTCCTTCCTTCCTTCCTTCCTTCCTTCCTTCCTTCCTTCCTTCCTTCCTGTGACTGGCTCAGCCTGCCCTGGGGCTGGCGTGGTGTGTGGTGCTAGGGATGGAAATGCAGTCCCCGTGTGCTTGCCTAAACTTGCCCAAGCAGGTGCTTTGGCCCACTGAGCTCTCTTGCTGGCCTTTTTACTACCTTTTGAAGCAGTATTGGAAGTCACCTTTCATGAGTGAGTGTATGGTGAGGGATAGAAAGCACAGTGGATGCTGGCACCCTGTGCTGCTCACTGGAGCGTGAGGCTGGTCAGCCCAGTAAAGTGTGTTCTCATCTACATTCTTCACCAGATTCGGTGCTGTACAACTTGTGGGTCTTCCCTGGTGTGAAAATGACCTTAGAAGGCAGATGGTTTAAATCAGTTCAGCACATGAAAGCCACCATAGTAGTGCATCTGAAGATGCTCATGACGAAGAGCTTTCAGAAACTTCTCAGAAAGTGGCAAGAATGATGGGATGTATACAAGCAAAGAAGAGTGTCTTGGGGAGGATTAGTGGTAATGTGCTTTTTATAACAATAAAATTTTAAATTTAAGCATTCATCATACTTTTTGATTACACCTTTATAATGATTAAGGAATCAGTCAAATGAAGATATTATAGCTATAAATATGTATGAACTGAATACTAAAAGAAGAGATAAAGCCATAATACAATAATAGTTAGAAACTTCAATACCTTTCTTTCATTAATGAACAGATCATCCAGCTCCCCTGAAAATCAACAAGCAAACACTGGAGTTAATTGACTCTGTAGATCAGATAGACTGACATTTATAGGACATTTCCCCCAGCAGCTGCAAAGTTCAATTTCTTTTTATCAGCACATGGAATGTTCTCTAGGATAGACTGGCTGCATGTTAGCCTTAAAACAAATTTCAATAAATTAAGAAGATGAAATCTTGGCTGGGGATATAGCTCAGTGGGCAAGTGCCTGCCTGGCAAGTACAAGGTCCTGAGTTCAATCCCCAGTATCCAAAAAAGATGACATCTTAGAATGTATACTGTCTGGCTGCAAAGGAACAAAACTAGAAGTCAACAACATAATAAACTTTACAGCTTGTAAAAGTACATGGACAGCAATTATTGTGCTATTCAGTGAACAAAGTAACCAGAGAAGCCAAAAGGAAAGTTAGAAACTGTCTCGCAGCAAATGGAAACAGGAAGGCACTAAGCCAAATCATATGGGGCAGACCAGAAGCAGTACTGAAGGTACTGCAATAAATGCCAATAGAAGGATCCAAATAAACGCTTAAATGATCCACCTCCAGGAACTAGAATGGCAAGAACAAATGAATTTTATTTTATTACTATTATTATTATTATTATTCTGTGTTTAGGACAGGGGCTACAGGGGCTCACTATGTAGATTGGACTTGTAGTGATTCTCCTATGTTCGGCCTCCCAAGTGCTGGGATTATAGGCATGTGCCACCATGCCCAGTTTCAGTTGCCATCTCAGCGCACCCTGGGGGCGGGGCAGGGGTGGCATGCTGGGGATTGAACCTGTCTCCTGCACTCTGCCTAAGCAGGCGCTTTGGTCCCCTGAGCTAAACAAATTAATTTTAAATTTAGCGGAAGAAAAGTAGTAGATCAGAGCATAATTAATGAAATGGAATTAAAAGTACAAAGAATCAATGAATTGAAGAGTTGACTTTTGAAAAGAAACAGAACAGTAAACTTTTAGCTGGAATTCTAAAAAAAAAGAGAGAGAGAGAGAGAAAGAAAAGACCCAAACAAGAAGCAAAATCACAGATGGAACAGTAACATCCAGCACACCTGATAATACAAGAATGCCAAGGGTTGCTAGGGACTGTTAGGAACAACTACACACTAACAAATTTGAAAATTTAGAAGAAACGGGCATACTTCTGAAAACATCACCTACCAAAACTGAGGGATGTATAAAAAACTTGAACTGACCAATAGCAAGTAACAGCATTGAATCAAAATAATAATAATAATAATAATAATAATAATAATAATAATAATAATAATAATAAAACAGGGCTGGGGAGATAGCTCAGTATTCTAAGTGCCCACATGGTAAGCACAAGAACCTAGGTTCAATCCCCTGTACTGCCTGCTAGGGCAGGCCCTGGAACCCAGGCACACAGTGCAGATGTCTGAAACAAGGCATGGTGGTGCATACCTATAATCCCAGCACTGGGGAGGCCGAGACAGGAGGATCACTAGCAGTCCAAACTACATAATGAGACTCTGCACTAAATTAGTAAATAATAAAAATCCTCCAACCAAATTAATGAATAATAGAAGACCTTTCAACCGAATGCTTCACTGCTTAATTCTATCAATTTTGTTTCTGTTTTTGATTTTGGTGTTGAGACTAGAAGCCAGGCCTTGTTTGTGTACACACAAGCTCTACTACTGAGCTATATCCCAGGCCCTCTACCGAGGCCACCCTTGGTTTAAATCCCAGCCCTAGTGTAACACCTTGAGCTTCCCATCCGTGAGATCTGACCCTTTGCACCCAGCCTTGTTGTTTCTTAGCTGTGCTCCAAGCCACCAGTGTGGCCCCTTCACCCGCACTACCCTGTTAAAGTTGCTCACAAACAAGTTGGCGAGGGAGCTCAACCCAGCTGTGTGCTTCATGCCCTTTGGGCAGTGCATCCACCTTGGTTAAACCTGATATGAAGCTGCCCCTTGGATGTGCAGGATGGAGAGGTCATGTCAACTTCCGGAGCTGCAGAAATCCAGAAACTTGTTATTTGGCTCACATTCTACACAACGTGAAAGCATGCATAACTAACTCTGCTTAGCTAATGAAACCTGCACTGTCTGTAGATCTTCGGTCCAACTTCTATGCTCTACACATGCTGACATGAAGGGAACTAGTCAAATGATGGCTTCTGGCAGGTGTGGATACTTTTGACTTTTGCTTTCCTCATATATACGATGAAGAGGAGGCTTACGTTTTTCAGAAATGAACAATATTTAATAAGCAACAGTAAGGTAGAAAAGGCACTTCATATAAAATAATAATTTATTGCATGAAAGTGTTACTGTTAATGTATATGCCATGTTAACAATAGGACCCTTCTATTCTGTGTCAATACACAAAAATGACGTCAGTGATCTGAAATAAAACTGGAGAACTGGAAGGAGGCAGAGATTCCATCAGGGAATGGAAGAGGCTGTCCCCAGGCGACTGCAGGGACGCTGGTAGGTAGGGTTCACCTGGGCTCTCGTTTATTTATTCATTTATGTATTTAGTACAGGATCTCACTGTGCAGCTCAGACTCGTAGCGATCCTCCTGTTTTCAGCCTCCTCAGAGATGGCATTACAGGCGTGCGCCAACACGCCCAGACTCTGTAGCCAGCTCAGTGCCCTTGGTGCACACGTGGGACCGGAGATCAATCACTTGCCAAAGCAGGTGCTTCATCGACTGAGTCCTTCTTTTTCAATTCATGTTAATTACAAGGCCATTTTGTTTTCTAAATAGCGCTGTGATAAGCTATGTGACTATATATCTCTGCATTTTATTTTTTTTCTCTTTGTGTGTATTCTCACAATGGAAGTCCTGGATCAAAGATTAGGCGTGTGCTTAAGGTTTTCCATAGGTCTGCAAGTGGTAGCGAAGGCAATTTAAGTTTCTAAGTCAGGATGACCAGTGCTTAGCTCCAGACTTCCTGTCAGACTTGGGCATCAGGTTTTAAATTGTTCTTAGCGCTCTCAATAAGAAAGACATGTAGTTACCTCAGCCTGCATTTTCTTCTGATTGCCAGTGAGGCTGTATGTGGGTTATATGCTTACTTAAAAATTATATGTTCTTTAGGTGAATGCTTTGTTCATTTTGGCCCCTCATTTGGAGAGACTGCAAATGTTTTCCTCATTGATTTATTTGAACTCTGTGCACAAAAGAAAATAATGTTTTGTCACGAGTATTAAGAATATTTTCTCTTTTGGCCTCTTCTTGGGTTCTTTCAAATTGTCCCAGAAGCATAGTTTGGCTTATGTGATTGGCAAATTTCTGGCTTTTATGAAAACCCAAGTGTGGCTCTGCATTTTAAGAGGAGGTGGAGGAAGGAGGGAGAGAGACCAGGAGCAATGTTTGTCCACATTGCTGAACACTCCTGGTAGCAAAGAGCTGGAGGCAAGGAGCGGGGATGGTGGAACCAGGAGGAGGTCTGCACCTCACGGACAGCACACGGAAAGCCACAGAGAGGCCCGCGGCTGCGAGCGCTGCAGCCTTAGCTGGGAGCTCTCCTGTCCTAGGCAGAGCTTTCTTTCTGAGGAGCATCTCCTGCTGCAGGCAGATCGTAAGATCAACTCAACAAACACCTTCAAGCAAGGGAGAAGTGGGCACAAGAGGAAGGAGCCCTTGGTTCCCTGTCTTCCAGTCATTGCTAGGTCCTGGGTGCCTCTGTGAGGGGCAGAGACGCAGGTGTGGAGGGAAGCATCGGGACAGCCTCAGGAGTGGCTGTGGGTGACCGCAGCCCACGCTCATCATGTACAAGAAAATCTCGGTCAAGGTGCATCCCGAGGCAACCAGAATAGTCCAGCATCACTGAGCAATGGGGAACAGCACAGCAAGCCAGTGGGAAGAGCAGGGGGGCCAGAGAGGTGCGCGGCACAATCTCACTTGCTGGTATCAGCTCTGAATCTAACCTTTTTTCAACTGGCCTGAGAAAATTAGAAAAGCTTCATACTAGGTGGGGAAACCCTTGAATAATGTCTTGGGGAACTTGAATCTCTAGCAAAATCCACATCAAGGAGGCAGCACAGCTCAGTCTGGAAGGTTCTACCCTCCAGAAGGTGCACAGTTTCTCATAAAAGTGTGTCTAGAACACATAGGGTTGTGTGTAGAGGGACAATTCTGGAGCATCTAGAATGAGCTAGGCCGGGTTCTGTGTTAGGTTTTTCCACACATGACCACTGCTGGTTGTCCAAGCCAGTTGTGATGGTAAATGGCCTGTTTTCCATCTCTTCTCTTAGGAGGAGTTGGAATTCAGGACCGCATACATGATCTGCTCGCCTTTGCCCACACAGCTGCGCAGAACTGAGCTAGAATCCCTCCAGATGGCTGCGGCTAAAGGTCTGCAGCAGGAAGCGCCAATCAGATCTCTCTCCCTCTCTCTCTTTCTGCTGCAGCTGCCCCACGTACCCTAGAGTCCCTGGTATCTCTTGGTGTCACTGCACACCTGGCAGCCTTGTGCAGGATGATTTACTATGAAACACACAGAAAAGGGAGCTTCTGAACAAGTTTCACATTTCCTTCAGAACACAAGTGAGAATTTCCCAGCAGCAAGAGAATGATTTTTGGTGGGGGAGGTGGTATCAGGAATTGAACTCAGGACCTTGCTCTTGCCAGACAGGTGCGGTGCCACTAAGCTATATCCCTGGCCCAAGAGAGTGAACTTGTGCTCTTCAGGAATCCTTGTCCATTTTGTACCCTGGTTCATTGGCTTCAAGTTGTTGTTGGGAAGTTGACCTAAAAACCTTGTCTCCACGTGAGCCCACTCAGGAAAAGAAACAGCTCTGAAAAATGTGGAAGAAGGCCTCTTGTTTTGGCTTTTACGCTCTTCGGCCAAGAAGATGGGGAATGAGGGACATGTAGCTAGCTTTGTGGTGAAGGAGGAAGAAAAGAAATGGTAATTACATTTTTCAAATGTTTTATCTTACTTAATCCAATGGCAGATCTCATAAAGACAGGGCAAGGTTTAGGAGCTGGCGAGCATCACCTTCTGTGTCTGGGTCACCACTTGCCACTTTGTGTAGTGACTTTGCCTCCCAGAGGGTGACGTCACCTTGGTCTGAGGCCCTCTGGTATAGGGATCTCTTGAGAAGTCTGTGCATTGAAATGATGACAGGACAAATGCTTCGTAGCACTATGGGAAACGCTAAGGGACATCACATAGCATAAACATGGGTGCAAGGACTTAGGCATGTCATGATTGCTTATAGCTGTGTCCACTTCCATGGGGACAGCAGGGCCAGCACTGTGGGGACCAGGGCAGCGACTGTTCACTTTTCTCAATATACATTCATCTAAATGTCTTGCTCAAGGCGATAGTAGACTCAGCGGATTTTGTGCTCTCTCTGTCTCTTTTGGAGGTCCGTGGCAATTATGTAAAGGAAGTAAAGAAGGAATGCTCCTGCACAGTGAGTCCTGGCCTGTGGTGGAGGCCTTCTGAAGGAAGGAAGTGGAGAGCTAGAGCTGCAGCCAGCGAACGCAGGAAGAGTGCTCTGGCGTGGCCGCGAGCACGACTGTGGAAGCCATGGCTCTGGGCCTGCGGTTGGAGGAGCGTTTGGAGACTGTGATAAGAGCAAGGAGAACGGCTTGTAGACGACAAGAAAAATGCCAGTTTATCTAAAGGGCCGCTCCCCCAGTAGCTTCAGAAGAAGCAGAGAAGAAAAGAATGTAAAGAAAATAAAGGAGCAAGCAGAACTTGAGTACACTCAGAGATGAGGGAGCCTCAGACTAAGAAGAGCGTGTTCTGGAAGTCCAGGCAAACAATAGAAGAAGGCTTTTGGAAGCAATAACATAACTGAAATAGCAACTTAGAATTAAATCTACGGAAATGTTAATAGGCTGAGAACAAAACAAGAGAAAATAGGAAAGAGATGAGGGATAACGTAGGAGGTCTAAGAAATGGGAATTTCTCGAAAAGAAAGCAGACTATGGAAGGCAGAAAATTGCACATAGCACCGTTCTCCCCTGTTGTCTGTGGCTGCCGAGCCTCTACAGGTTACCTGCTGTCCTCCTTTCATGTTCATATAACTATCTTATCCCATGCAGTGTGAATGTTGTGCAAATGGCTCTCATTTGTATTTTTTAAAAAGTATTTAGTACAAGGTCTTACTATGCAGCTCAGACTCATAGTGATCCTTCTGTTTTCAGCCTCCCCAGCTCTGGGTTTCCAGGCGTGCACCAGCTCTCTAAATGCCTGGGGTCAGGGATGGTGTGGCATGTAGTGTCAGGGATCGAACCCTGGTCCTGCACTTGCCTAAGCAGGTGCTTAGTCTGCTGAGCTGTCTCTCCAGCCCTTCTCATTTGTCATGAAACAATGACAAGAAAAATAATCTGAGTATGTTTCACACAGGAGCTATTTCTTCAGCATTTTAAATGTGAGGTTGTTTGAACTCACAGGTGCAGAACCTATGGAAACAGGGCTGGGTGACCAATACGGAAAGACGAAGAGAAGAAAGAAGACATGTCTCATAGCTAATGACAAACCTCATTGGCTCTGCCGCTGCCACTGTGCAAAGCTAGCAATGAAGGGTACTTGTCTTCGCACTGAAAGGGCAGAATTTAAAAAACGCATACATTTATGTATGATGAAACTCCAGCACAACAGCGCAAAAGAAAAGCTTTTTAAAAAAGTTTTCACGGAGAAATGAGGAAGAGGGAGAGACGGAACCTTCTACAGAACAATGCAGTCAGCTTGGCATCAGGCGCCAGGGCAATGACTACGAAGGCTGGGACACAGCAGAGCAGCGCTCGGAGCGCCGGAGCGGGTGGAGCTGACTGCGAAGCCCAGCCTTGCGCCCGGCTAGCTGATTAGTTCACTAAGAGGGAAGAACAGAGACAGCTCGGGAGACTAAAGACGGAAGCGCTCGCTCCTCGCGCAGAAGGAAGCTCCCAGGGAATGAAACCCACGCACAGAGCGGGACTGCGCAGGGGGAGGAGCCTGGGGCGCATCCGGGCTTTCGTCCTGTTCCTGTGGGTTATAAACCTGAGGATGCGTGGAACTCAAGGATAAATTAAATAGCAAAATGAAGACAGATAACGGGAAGCAGAGAGATAAGGCTTTTGCAAATGGAGAGCAAGAAGTGGAGGGGTAAAAAGAGTTAAGATATGTTATCAGCTTCCCGCGAGGAGCATAATCATTTCGTACTGCAAACATGGACTAATAAAAATCTTTAGAATTAAAAAAAAGTTGCAGAAAAAAAAAAAAATAACTAAAAGGAGACTGCCCAGAGGAGAAAGGATAGTTATCAGGCTGGATATCCCTGAAAATGTAATAGGGGCACATACATAGCTTTTCTTTTCTTTTTTCTTTTTGTGGGACCAGAGTTTGAACTCTTGATCTTGTACTTGCCAGGCAGGCACTTGTGCCACGGAACTACCTCCCCAGCCCCTACATAGGTTTTCTAAGAGGGAAAAAGAAGCAACTAAAAGGCGATAAACAAGAAGGTGTACTTGGTGCACACAGGCCAAGTCTAAAGCTAACTGACAGACGGCAGCATTTGGGGCCATCATGTAGACTGAGAAGAGCATCCAAAGCCTCTCATTTGTTTTCCCTTGGCAAACGCTGGGGATGAGGGGCTGGACCTCAGTGACTGAGACAGAAACTCCCGGCCGCGCAAGGCTTTGCACCCGCAGAAACCCAAACGCTTTCACCGCCTGCTGGTTCCTGGGCTGTGGAAACTGGCGGGAAACAACCAGAATTCAATAGAGGCCCCTGAGCAGAGAGTGGTTTTCGGCTACAATTGACACTCAAAGTCCAGGCCACAGAGGGGAAGGAAGGAGGTGGAACGCGACAGTGATGTTCGGCTGAGACACAGCGGGTAGAAAAGCCGCCGAGCGTGCCCCACGCGGGCCCTGTGCAGGCAGCCAAGGGAAGGCCGCACGTGGTCCGCAGCACCCTTAGGAGAGAGCCGCAAAGGAGGCGGAGGGGGGCCAGAGGACTGAGCTGCCCTGGTCCTCTCGTGGGAGCCAGTGGGGGAACCCCATGGGGAAACTGCTGACTGCAGGGGAGTTTGAGGGGTTCGGGGAGGAGCCCCAGCAGTGGGCCTCACAGTGCAGGGCGAGAGCCCGGGGTCTGTCGGGCTGAGGGAGGAGCGCGCTGGAGCTCGTCCGGGGCGCCTCGGGGAGTTGTCGCTTGTGATCGTATGTATGTATGTATGTATGTATGTATGTATGTATGTATGTATTTATTGCTATTCTGAAGGTTTTTGGACCTGCTTGCAGTGCATGGCCCTTACAGTCATCTTGGGGAGCATGCACGTTTATATAGTACAGCTTGTTTGCTTTTGTGTAGTCTTCTTTCCTTCCTGCCCACTTCCCTCCTTCTGTCCGCTGTGCTCTGCCTAAGCTGGTGCTTTAGTCCACTGAGCTACCAGGCCAGCCCTATTTTTATTCTTGCTGTTATTATTATCCTTAGCTCATGTTTATGATATATGTGATGTTTGCATCCATGTGGGCATTTGGTCCCTGTACATAGCATGTCTAATTGTCCTTACTTCTCCTTCTCCACCTCTGTCTTGTCCTTAGGCTCCTGGACCCTGTCCCACTTGTAGGTCACCTGGTTTCCTTCTACTATGGCTTACCTCTAGAGGTCCCTCATGGACTCCTAGGTGGGGCTTTGCAGAACTGGCTGGATATGGGTGTGTGATACTGGGAGTGAGGGGGTGTGGAGTTATATTAGTCCACTGATGGGTGATCAGGGGCAAGTTAAGGCCAGACCTGCATAATAGATCATTCATCTTTTGTATCTTCCAGGGTCAAATCCTCTCAGGATTAACTTTGGAACCATGTACAGCGCTTTGTCAAGCTGTTGCCAGTGTCATCCATCGGAACAAGTCACGGCCATTGCTTGACCAGTTTGCTTTCTGTAAAAACCTGAGAGAATGTCCTCTCAGACCTAGTCAGTCTCTCTAGGTGACTGTCTTTAGGCACACTATATTTCATTTATCCTTTTCCTGTGACATCCCTTAATTTCCTTGAACAGAAAATTTGGGAAACCACTGACTTATAGGATGTTACAGCAGAAAAGCTTAATTATGAGGCATAGAATGCAGAGCTAGATTAGTATGATGAGCTGTAAGAGGCTTATCCCAACAGCCTCCAACATTCAGTTTCACCGGTAACCCACTGCGATTGTGGAACGTTGGACTATGTATACAACTACTCTCTCTTTGTAAAAAGAGAAGAAACTTTTTTTTTGTTTTTTTCTTTTTTTCCTCCCCTACTAACATGGATTAGAAAATTTATCACATCTACACCCTGTGCTCTGTATAACTACTACGAGGACAACAATATTCAATGTATCAATTATTATGAATACACTAATAACGTGATTTGAAACTATCATATTGTTATTTCTTATTAAAAATTTAAAAAATGTTAAAAAAAATAATAAATTAGTCCACTGATCGGGTTAGCTCGACTCTGGGTATGTGTGTGAGGGGAAGATCTGCTCTGGCACCACCCGAATGGTTTGTATCCCATTTGGAATGCAAAGGAAAGGAAAGCTTGCTCCGCTGCTTTCTGCGTGGTCTGTTGGAGACTGTTCCTCCTTTGCGACGCCCCTTTGCTGTGCCACCCTGCCTTGGGGCCAGTCGACTGTGGGCTGAAACCTCTGCGAACTGTGAGCTAAATAAGCTTTTCCTCTTTTATTTTGTGGGTGGTAGGTATTTTGTCCCAGCAATAAAAAGTATTCAAGATGCCTTCTATCTGTCATTTATTTTGCTATTTGTTCATACTTTACCTTATTCAAAGAAGAGATAACATATAGTATTGAAGCCACATGATTTATTTATCATTTATTTATTTAACATTTTATTTTTCAGGCTCTCACAGTAGCACATGAGGAGCAGAGCAGGATGGGATGAGAGCGAGCACTTCTCTTCTCCCCATTTGGGTTTAAGCTGGGGCTCTCTTCTGCCTTGTCTGCCTGAACACTCAGATGATGGAGCCCTGACAAATAATCTCTCCTCCTGGACACAGAGTAGAAGAGGATGTGCCTAGGCTGGGGTACTGAAGCACAACCAGCCAAGGAAGTCACTATGTGTTAAAGCTGAAAAATGAAAAACTAGGATAGTGCGCATGCGCATGTGCACATACGCGCATGTGCGTGCACACACACACACACACACACACACACACATGCGCGCATAACCACTGAAGACTCACAGTTGGAGATGGTGAAAGAGGTCTTGGATTAGCAGGCTGTGGGTGGAAGCATACATGGTAGGAGGGATCTGCTTTTAAAAGCAAAGTTGTTCTGTAGTATTTTTATTTTTTATTTTTTGAAGAAACCTTATAAAATAAAGGGAAAGCATATATCACAAAGATCTCAGCTGACTAACAAAATGGTCGTGATTAGCAGGATGAAATTCAGTAGAAGTTAATTAAGTCCATGACCATGTCTTCAAAAGTGCATGGGGACATTGCCAACTAGACAGCTTAACTCACTGGGATAGTCACCTGCTTACAGCACAGAATGTGTGTGTGTGTGCATGTATGTGTGTGGGCATGCGTGTGTGCACACGTGTGTGCATATGTGTATACAAAGCTTTCTGTTCCTCTCGAAGGACTGATCCCAACTCCCCAAACTACTCCACAACCAATTCTTTGCCTGCTGTCCATAAACCAATCAATACTGCTGTGTAAGAATTGATACAGAGGTGAAAAGGAATAGCATTTGTTTGGGAAAGAACTGCAGTGACGACACACTGAATAATTCACATAAGTAAATGCAGGGGCAGAGGCCTTCTTTCCAGAGGCAGTGCTTTGGCTGAGTAGGAATTTGAAATGGCAAATCTATTCTGATGGATGAGTCAAAGAGGGTGCTTTTAGCCCAGAGAGGAGCAAAGCCAGGGGACACTGACACCCACTGTATGTTTAGTCCACAGGAGCACCCTGGGGTTTGACCTGCAGTGGTTACAAGGACAATCCATTTGAAATCTCCAGGCTCCACCTAGAAAGTCTTGGCTTCTGTGGCTTTGTCTCTCTTCTCTGTCACAGTGCACATGGCTCCTGAACTTTCAGTAGTGACAATTGTGAAAGGTGGTGAGAAGGTGTGGAAATGAAGGCAAGATACAGAAGGCAGGGCTCAGGTGGAACCCTCTCTCTGGCTGTGAGAAGAGAAACTGCTCAACCACCGGAGCATGTTCATTTATACATGTAGCAGCTTGGTTTCCTGGGACATTCCTTTGCCTAGCAACGCACTGCTTGGATTGTCTCCAGGCTTGCTGTTCTTTGGACTGAGTTATCTTGTTCATGTGGCTTGCTTCAGGTGCTCTTTGTTCTCAGACCAGCCTTGCCTCATCCCCTAAATGTGTGATCAGTTCCCAGCTTCAGTGGCTCCCTACATTTCACAACATCACTGAGCATCCCCATTAACCTGACCCACTACCCCAAGCATGGAGCCACCCTGTCTTTTCCTATACCCCTTAATGGTGGGCTGTTGTCTATTATTTTGAGTCTTTGAGCCCTCTTGATGGTGCTGTGACTACACTGTCCTACCAGCAAATTTCCCTGTTTAATGAATTAGTTAACTTATTTATTAATTTTTTCAGTACCGAAGATTGACACCAGAGCCTTCAGCTGAGCCATATCCCCTCTTTATTTCTTAATCTTTTATTTTTAAATGTATTTGGTATAGGGTCTCACTATACAGCTTGGACTTGTAGTGGTTTTCCTGTTTTCAGCATCCCCAGTGCTTGGATTACAGGCATGCTTCACCATGCCCTGTCTCAGTGGCCAGCTCAGTGTGCCCAGGGGCGGAGCCAGCACTGCATATGGTGCTGGGAATTGAATCCTGATCCCTGCTGTTGCCTAAATAGGTGTTTAGTCCACTAAGTTATCTTGCCAGCCCTTTATTTTTTAACCTTAAAGCAAGGTCTGAGTTAGTAAATTCTTCTGGCTAAATTGGAACTTATGGTCCTCCTGTTTCGGCCTCTTAGAGTGTGGGAGACAATGGGCATGCATCACCGTGCCAGGCTCTATAGCTTCCAAAAACATGTTGATTTCTTCTTGTGGCTCCTACAGGATGTTAGCTTCCCCAAAGTTACTGCTTCCTCTTCAGTGTAGTCATGCAGGAATGGCATATTCATTGATTCATTCACTCATTTTTTGGTGTCTGCTTATTTTTCTTGTAAAGTACCAGTGAGACCAACAGAGGCGCAGGTGTACTTTTTGTCTCCTTGTTCTCAAGTTGATAATTTCCTGTTTTCTTTCTTACTAATGCTCTAGCTATCTCCTCTCCAGCCAGTCCTCTCTGTTCCCCTAAGACAGTGCACGGCTTAGTGTGTCTCTCTCTAGTACAATTTGGTCTCAGTCCTTGGTTATTTCAGTAGCCACATAAACAGGACTGAATTTTCTGTCCTGTGGCCGGTTCCCCACCACCACCATGTCCTCTGCCATTGTGCCAGTCCTCCGCTCTAGCTGGAGCATTGCAGCCTGCACAGCTGCACTATGTTCAATGCAGCAGGCACCCTGTCCTCTGGCCACCGCTCCTCCTGTTCCCATTACTCTTCCTCTACAATGCCTTCTAGCCATGTGTCAAGCAACCTGGAAATGTCAACCTACAGACTTTCCTTTTCGTAATTGCCTTTACCACCCATGTGCCTTAATAGTATATGCAAAATGAGTTTCTTAGAGATAACATATTTCTTTTGAAAGTCTACTTTAAGAGTTGCTTTTCACTTGTTTATTTAGACTTTTCATACTTAGAATGATGACTTGTTGTTGGATTAATAACTACCGTATTTGAACTGTTAGTGTGACCTGTGTTCTTGTCCTCTTTTTTGTCTTCCACTCTTTGACTCCCCTGGCTACAGCTGAACATTTTATAGGACTCTATTTCCCTCTCAGGCATCAATTGCATTTGCTTATTTTATTTTTTAAATCTTGCCTAAGGGGCCAGCGAGATAGCTCAGTAGATTAAAGTACCTGCTTAGGCAAGCTTAGGCAAGAGCAGGGATAGAGGTTTGGTCCTCAGCACTACATGCCATGCCAGCTCTACCCCCAGAGTCGGATGAGCCAGCACACACACACACACACACACACACACACACACACATACACACACACACACACACACACACACACACACACACACACACAAATTGCAACAGACAGTTACAACTACTTTAAGTTTCCGTTCAAACAACTGCTTCTCCATTGGTCACGCCGTCAGATGTTCGCAATTCCTTCCCTCTTTCTTTACAACACAGCTACATTCATTTCACTAATCTTTAAAATTGTTTTATACCTGGAATTAAACTCAGGACCTTCCTCTTACCAGGCAGGTGCTATGCTGCTGAGCTAGATCCCTGGCCCTTTTATCCTTAGTTTATGATCTTCTAACACATTGTTGTTCTTAATTATTGAGAAAGTTGTTATATCAATTGAGAATAGAGAAAAAAGATTTTATTTAATTTTTGTGACATAGGGGTTGGGGATAGTTTGGCGGTCTGCACGCCTGCCTGGCAAGCACAATGACCTGGGTTCGATCCCTGATACTGCATACCATTCTCGCCCTGTGCTGAGATGGTCACTCAAACTGGGTGTGGTGGTGCATGCAGGTAATGCTAGTGCTGGGGAAGCTGAAACAGGAGGATCATTATGAGTCCAAGCTGTGCAGTGAGTCCCTGTACCAAAAAACTAATTAAATATTTTTTCTTTTTATTTATTTATTTATTTTTTTATTTTTAATAAGAAATAACAATATGATAGTTTCAAAACATGTTAGTAGTGCATTCATAATAATTGATGCATTGAATATTGTTATCTTCATAGTAGTTACACAGAGCACAGGGTGCAGACATGATAAATTTTCTAAGCTATATTAGTAGGGCAGGAAAAAAAGAAAAAAAAAATTTATCTTCTGTTTCTACAAAGAGGGAGTAGTTGTATACATAGTCTAATGTTCTATAATTCTAATGGGATACGGGTGAAAATGTTGGAGGCTGTTGGTATAAGCCTCTTACAGCTCATCATACTAATCTAGCTCTACATTCTATGCCTCATAATTAAGCTTTTCTGCTGGGTGATCAAGGGCAAGTTAAGGCCAGACCTGTATAATATATCATTCATCTTTTGTATCTTCCAGTGTCAAATCCCCTCGGATTAACTTTGGAACCACGTACAGTGCATTGTAGAGCTGTTGCCAGTGTCAGCCATCAGTACGAGTCATGGCCATTGCTTGACCAGTTTGCTCTCTGTGAGAGCCTGAGAGAATGTCCTCTCTCTAGGTAACTCTCCTTAGGCATACTATACTTCATTTATCCTTTTCCTCTGACGTCCCTTAATTTCCTTGAACAGAAAATTTGGGAAACCTCTGCGTTATAGGATGTTATGGCACAGGTTCTCTTCTGTCCTGAGTCCTCACTGACCTTCAAGGGCTAGCGCCAAAATATTGGCTATCCTCATAGACGTTCTTTTTCTCCAATTTTTGCTGTTAACTTACATTCTCAGCCCTCCAGCAGAGAAGCTTCATGATACTATTACTCTATAACATAGGTAATTGAGCTTAACATCACTGTCTTTCTGAGTATCAAACATCTTAGATTTATCTTGCAATTGGTATTTTCTGTCAATCATTGATATTCTAATAAATCTCTTTAGAATTTGATAAAAGCATTTACACATTTTTACACAGACATTTAGAAATCCAAGGATGTACAAAATTGTAGCCTGTCAAGCATGTGGCATTTTGCCTGGTCTCTTACTCTCATTTAATATCCTTTTTTGTTAACCAACCATGTACTTGAGAGAGAGTATAGCAGTAACTGAGTTTACATTGGAAGCAGTATGCATCTAAAAGACCAGAACAACATGCATTCCAAGCATAGTTCTAGTGTTGCATGCTGCTATCATCAATGAGAAAAACATTTTGAAGTTTCCTAGGACCAATATCGAATTCATCCTGTGTACATAACTGTATGGTTTTGCTCCTGCTATGTTTCCCCTATTTTCTGCTTCCATGCACTTCATTGTTTAATCTATAAGACTTTGATTTCCATTCAGCTGTGTTATGCCTTTCCATTTTTATTTCTTCTTATATTTCTTACACTAGGGAGACTATACGATATTTACACATGTAGGTCTGGTTTATTTCACTTATGAGTATATGTTCAATATACAACCATTAATATATGAAGTCTTCCAGTTTATCATTCTTTATAATTGAATAATATTCCATTGTATAAAAATACCACATCTTTTTCAACCATTCTTCAAGTGATGGGCATTTTGGTTGTTTCCAAGATTTGGCTATTACAAATTGGGCTGCTATAAATATAAGTGCACAGATATCACTATGGTATGCTGTTTTCGATTCTTCTGGGAAAATTCCCAGTAGGGGCATAGCTGGATTGAATGGGATTTCCAGTTCTAGTTTTTTAAGGAGTGTCCACACTGCTTTCCATAACGGTCGCACCAATCTGCATTCCCACCAGCAGTGGAGAAGGGTTCCTTTCTCCCCACAGCCTCTCCAACATTCGTTGTTGGTTGATATCTTTATGATAGCCATTCTTTCTGGGGTGAGATGGTATCTAAGTGTTGTTTTAGTTTGCATTTCACGGATGGTTAGTGATGTGGAGCATTTCTTCATGTACTTATAGGCTTGCTGAATTTCTTTCTCTGAGAAGTTTGTGTTCATCTCAGATGCCCATTTCTTGATTGAGTCTTTGAATTTTGGGACCCTACTGGTTTTTAGTTCTTTATAAATTCTAGACAGAAGATCTTTGTCTGAATACTTATTAAAATCTTCTAGAAATTTGTGGGTTGTCTTTTCACTCTGTTGGTAATTTCTTTTGATGTGCAAAAACTTCTTAGCCAAAGGAGGTCCCATTTATTGATGCTTTCAAGCATTAAACGTGCATTTTGATTTTTGTCTATGAACTTTTTACCTACCCCGATCTCTTTAAGGTTTTCTCCCACTTTCTCTTCCAGGAGTTTAATGTTTCTCTTTTAATATTTAGATATTTAATCCATTTAGACTTTAGTTTAGTGAATGGTGATAGACTTGGTTACAGTTTTAGCTTTCGGCATGTAGAGAGCTGGTTTTTTCATCACCATTTGTTAAAGAGGCTATCTTTCTTCCAGTAAGCATGCTTGGCCCCTTCATCTAAGATAAGTTGGCTGAGTGTGTTTGTATTTGCTTCTGCATCTTCTAATCTATTCCACTGATCCTCAGGTCTATTTTTTGCCAATATTATGCTGATTTTATTACTGTAGCTTTATACTATAACTTTAGGTCAGGAACTGTAATGCCACCTGCCTTACCTTTGTTGCCCAGAATTTTTTTGCACTTTCAAGTCTTTTTTGGTTCCAAACAAATTTTATGAATGACTTCTTCAGATCTGTGAGGTATGTTGTTGGTATTTTGATAGGAATTACATTAAATCTGTATAACAATTCAGGGAGTATGGCCATCTTCACAATGTTGGTTCTTCCTATCCAGGAGCACGGAATATCTTTCCATTTTCTGAGGTCTTCTAGGATCTCTTTTTTCAGAGCACTATAGTTTTCACTGAAAAGGTCTTTTATTTCCTTTGTTAGGTTAATTTCTAGGTATTTCATTTTCTTTGGCGCTATCATAAAAGGTACTGTTTCTTTAATTTCTCTCTCAGTGTGCTTGTTATCTGTGCAGAGGAATGCTATTTACTTTTGTGTTGACTTCATAGCCTGTTATGCTACTGAATTTGTGTATTAATTCTAGTAGTTTCTTGGTGGAGTTTTTTGGGTCTTCCAAGTAGACATTATCATATTATCTGCAAATAGTGATAGTTTTACTTCTTCCTCACCTACTCTTATTCCTTTTATTTCTCTCTCTTGTCTAATGGCTGTAGCTAATGATTCCAAAACCATGTTGAATAGGAGTGGTGAAAGGGGACATCCTTACCTTGTACCAGATTTGAGAGTAAGAGACCTCAGTTTTTCCACATTTAGAATTATGTTAGCTGTTGGATTATCATAGATGGCTTTTAGCAGGTTGAGGTAGAGGCCCTGTATTCCAATTTTCTGTAGGACTTTGAATGTGAATGAGTGTTGAACTTTGTCAAAGGCTTTTTGTGCATCAATTGAGACAATCATGTGCATTTTTTAGTTTTGGCTCTATTGATATAGTGTATTGCGTTTATAGATTTGCGTATATTGAACCATCCTTGCATCCCTGGGATGAATCCTACCTGGTCATGGTGTATAATCTTCTTAATGATTTATTGTATTCTATTGGTGAGGATTTTATTAAGGATTTTTGCATCTATGTTCATGAGAGAAATCGACCCGTAGTTCTCTTTTTAGTTGCATCTCTCTCTGGTTTTGGTATCTGTGTAATACTTGCCTCTAGGAATGATTTTGGAAGGATTGCTTCCTTTTCAATTTCACTGAAGAGTTTGAGGAGCATTGGGATCATGTCTTCTATAAATTTCTTGTAGATTTCAGTGGTGAATCCATCAAGTCCCAGACTTTTCTTTGTCAGCAGGCTTTTTATTACGTTTTGTATTTCATTGACTGTTATTGGATTATTGAGAGTACTTATATCTTCTTGATTTAGTTTTGGTAATTTGTACTTTTCTAGGAATCTGTCCATTTCTTCTGTGTCTTCAATTCTGTGAGAGTAAAGATTCTCAAAGTCGCTATAAATGATCCTCTGAATCTCTGCTGGGTCTGTAGTAATTTCACCCTTTTCATTTCTTATGACTTGAATTTGAGTCCTTTCTTTCCTCTTTTTGATGAGGTTAGCTAGGGGCTTATCAATTTTGTTTAATCTTTCAAAGAACCAGCTTTTTGATTCGTTAATTCTTTGTATTGTTTTCTTTGTCTCAATTGCATTAATCTCAGCTCTTATCTTTATAATTTCCTCTCGTCTTTGGGCGTTGGTGTTCGTTTGCTTTTCAGTTTCTAGTTGGTTTAGGCACTACATGAGAGTATTTATTTGTTCACTTCCTGTTTTCTTAATGTGTGAGTTCAATGCTATAAATTTCCCTCTAGGAACTGCTTTCATTGCATCCCATAAATTCCGGTAGATTGTACTTGAATTTTCATTAAATTCTAGATATTGTTTAATTTCATCTGTAACCCACTGGTTGCTGAGAAGGGTGTTGTTTAATTTCCATGTATTTCTGGAGTTCATATGGTTTCTTTGGCCATTTATTTCCAATTTCATTGCATTGTGGTCAGATAATATACATGGGATAATTTCTGTTTTCTTGCCTATACTTAAGCATGACCTGTGGACTAATATGTGGTCTATTTTAGAAAATGTCCCACGTGCAGCTGAAAAGAATGTGTATTCTGAAGAGGTTGGGTGGAACACTCTGTGTATGTCCACTAAATCTAGTTCTTCCAAATTCTGTTTCAGTTCTGCTACTTGTTTGCTAATTTTTTGTCTGCTTGACCTATCCTTTTCACACAGAGGCGTGTTAAAGTTTCCTATTAAGATTGTAGTATTGGATATTAGATTTTTTATGTCCATTAAAGTTTGTCTTATATAACTTGCTGCTCCATGTTGGGTGCATATATATTTATGAGTGTTGTCTCTTCATGTTGAATTTTTCCTCTAACCAGTATGTAGTGACTTTCTTTATTTCACTTGACCAATCTTGGTTTGAAGTTTAGAGTGTCTCCAAACAAGATTGTTACTCCTGCTTTTTTTGAGGTGCTGGAGCATGTAGTATTGTTTTCCATCCTTTCATTTTTAGCCTATGAGTTTCTTTATGAGTTAAGTGTGTTTCTTGTAGACAGCATATTGTTGGATTTTGTTTTCTTATCCAATCTGCCAGTCTACTTCTTTTAATTGGAGAATTGAGTCCATTTACATTGGTAGTTATAATTGAAATGTATTGTCTTATTATTGACATGACTCTTATTTTCTACTATTTACGACTTTTTCTCCTATGTTTAATTGGTTGTCCTTTTTGGTGGGAACTTTCTGTTCCCATTTGTTGAGTTCAGGTCATTTTCATCCCTCTCTAAAAGAATTGTTAGTATATTGTGTAGTGTTGGTTTTGATGTCATGAAATTCTTTAGTTGTTCCTTGTCGTGGAAGTATTTCACTTCTCCCTTGTACTTGAAAGAGAGTTTTTCCAAGTATAGCAGTCTGGGCTGAGATTTGTTTTCATGGAGGACTTGAAGCACTCTGCCCCATGCTCTTCTTCCCTTCATTGTTTGTGAAGAGAAATCTGCCAGTATTCTGATGGGTTTTTCTTCAAATGTGATCTGTTTCTTTTCTCTAGCAGCTTTTAATGTGTTATTTTTCTGCTGGATTTCTGGAATCTTGATTATTATATGTCTTGATGTGTTTTTAGTCAGGTTGATGTTATTTGGCGTTCTGTATGCTTTAGTTACCTGAATATCCGATTGTTTTCTCATATTTGGGAAGTTTCCTGCTATTACTTCTGCCCATATTATTTTTATATCATTTGTATTGACTCCTTCTTTCTCATTGATTCCTATTAATCTCACGTTGTTCATTCTTGCATCATCTTGCAGGCGTTGAATTATTTTTTCCTGCATCTTCGCTGTTTTAAAGAGATCCTTTCTTGCCTTTTCACTAGCTGCAAGTGTGTCTTCAAGATCTGAGATTCTATCTTCACTTTTGTTCATATGGTTTTGCCAGCTTGTGTTTGAGATTTTATTTTCTTGTATATCTCTTTGATACTGTTTCAGCTGATCTATTTCTTTCTTATATTGCTCAGTCATGGAATCCATCATTTTTCTATTCTCCTCTAATTTTTTATCAATGTTTTCTTTAATATTACTTAAGTCTTTCATTATAGTTATCCTTTCTCTCTTTAGTTCAGAGAT
>PVKN010007695.1:0-26219 GCA_004027915.1 Capromys pilorides | reverse complement strand
CAGAGGGGGAGGGGAAGGGGAGAGGGAAGGGGAGGGGGTGTGTCAGTGCCTAGTGAGGACAGACCTCAGGCTGGGGTTGAGGAAGCTCTGGAGGCGGATGTGGTGACAGCTGCACTGTAGCGCTTAGTGGCTGGCACTGTGCGCTTAAGGGTGATTAACACGATGCCCTTTGCATTATTTGCATTCTATCACAACACAAAACCGGGAAAACGTGGTAGTTACTCCATAAAGCTGCTGTGGGAGGTGTGTAAACTAACTCACGTAACTATCCTTAAAACAAAGCCTCTCCTCTTCATGCCGGCCAAATAGCTCAGCAGATTAAAGCACCTGCTTGGCAGGCACAGGGCCTGGGTTTCAATCCCAATGTGCCCTGCTGGCCCTGTCCTTGGGGTGCGCTGAGATGGCAATGGAGACTGGGTGTGGTAACCCCAGAGGCTGGCTATAATCCCAGCGCTTGGGAGGCTGAAAATAAGAGGATCACTACGAGTCTGATCTGTGTAATGAGACCCTGTACACCCTGTCCTAATTTTTTTTTAAAGCCTCTCATATTATAGCGATGCCTGCTGTTATTTACTTTTCATGACCTTGGCTCAAGTGCTTTCTTTCCACCACTGCCCAGCCGAGGTCCCTTCTCCTGACCCAGCTGTGGCTGTTGGGGGCCGTGTGAGAGACTGTGCAGGTGCCACATTCTTTCTGCTGCAATGACGCCCAGCTGGGAGCCCCCACTCCTGAGCCAGCTGGGAGGTACTAGGTGCTCATGTGGGGAAAAACCTTGCTGTGTGTGGAGGTGCATACCTGCAGCCCTGCACTGGGAGGCAGGAGGCTGAGGCAGTAGGATAAGGCTACATAGTAAGCACAAGGTCAGCCCGAACTGCATAGTGAGACCCTGTCACAAACAAACCAACAGACCAACATGTAAGATAAAATAAAAGGAAATCCCTAAGGTGTACTGTATAGCGATAGCTTGGCCCCACATGTAACTTAATCCTGATTAACCACAAATAATCACAACGAATGGTACAGACACTACATTAAAAAGATAGCGTATATAGCATGATCTCTTTTTGAAAAATTAAAAACTTCTCTGCATTTGTAGAAACAGAGCTGCCATGCTGTGCAGAGCTGGTGACAATAGCGTGTTCTGCCCTAGTTTTTCTTCTTTGCGTTTCCTTTAGCCTATGTTTCTAATTGTTTTAGATAACTGTATATTGGTTTGGTTTTTAAAACTTAGGTGAAAGTATAAAACAGTTAGCAGTAGAGCCAGGAATTTTTGGCAAACAAGGTTCAGGGCAGTGAACCCTTGAAACATATGATGGCCACCTTTCTGGTTGCTCTTCAGTGTTACCAAGATAGCTATGTGAGCACAGCCACGTCTTGTCCTCAGACTTTGTTGGCTGGCGTTTTTCTAGCTTGCCATGGATCTTTGTGATATGGTCCACCTCACAGACACAGTGATTTGAGAGTATCAGTCAACAGAGCATCAAAATTTTGCCTGTCCTGTGGCCCTGGTGATGGAGCTGGTTCTACTTAGCTACTCTCCCAGTAGAGCCTAGTGTTTGGAAAGTAAAGTTGATTTTTCTTCCCAGTGTCAGGGCTTCCTAGTCTCTGCAACAATCAGACAATAAAGGGCCATGGTGGAGGCTTGAAGATCTCAGAGGGACAGGGCAGCCTCTGCCTCTGGAAAGGGATTTTCTGCTCGTTGACTTTGGAAAGGATCCTCGCATCTCCTTCTGGAGTCTAAAGGAGCTAAAATGCTGGAAGTCCTCTTCATGGTGGCCAGCAGCGCTCACGGCTTGTCCTCTGCACAAGGGGCACTGCCCCAGAATTCTCTGCCTCTCTGAGAAAAAAGAAGCCTGTAAAATACTCAGGACAGAAAGCATTTTATAACCAGGCTGTGTTAGTTCACCATAGCTGCCTATCCAACACAGTGACCAAAAACACTTGAACAACTTGACTGAAGCATACATGAACTGAAATTTTAATTCTTCCCTCCCTTCTGTGCCTCCTCTTCCCCTTCATCTTCTTATCCTCCTTCTTATTCCCCCATCTCTCTTTTTTATTTGTTTGAGACGGGGTCTTAATAAATTATTTGTGCTGGCTTTGAATTTGTGATCTTCCTGCCTCAGCCTCCCCAGTAGCCAGGATTAGGCTGCCATAGGTGGTGAAGTTTTATTCTTTAAATGGAAATAAAAATCTCAGTGAAGTGTAATTGAATAAACAAGTGAGATATTACGAAGGAGCAATTGGCCTCTGTATCATGACAAGTTTATATTCAGGTTGTCTAGAACATCTCAGGCATCTTGGGCAGTCATGAGAAATCACCACAAACTTGGTGGTTTAAAATAATAAAAGTGCCCTCTCTGGTGATTCTGGAGACAGAAGTCTGAAGTCCGGGTGTTTGTAGGGCACTGGTTGCTCTGGAGGTTCGAGGGAGGGTCCTTCCTGCCTCTCTCTGGGTTTGGGCCTGCTGGAGCCTTGGGGGCCCTTTACACATCACTCCCATGATGGCCTCTGTCCTCCCAAGGCACCTTCAATCTAGTCCTCTTTGGGGACTGGGGTCCTTGCTCCAGGCTGGTCTCATCAAAAACACTACCCCTCCCAAAGACCCCATTCACAGATCCCAGGGATGGAGACTCCCACGTGCCCTTCTGGGGGACGGGAGCCGACCTGTAATGCCATCCCAGCAAAGCTCAACTTCTCTACCTACTTTTTCCATGTTTGCTTGTATTGCAGTGAGGGCAAATTGCTTTGGAAGCCACAGTCTTCTTGTAGAGTTGTGGGAAAGGAAAGGACAGTACCCAAGAGTCCCCAAGAGCCCGAGAGGACAGTGGCTCAGCAAGCTGTCTGAGGTTCACAGAGAGATTCAGGGAAGAGATGACACCACGTCAGGGGAGGACCCCTGGGGAGGCCGATGGGCCAGGCACTCTTGCTGAGGGGCAGCATCCCTGCGAGGCCCAAAGCCTGGGCCATGTAGGGTACCAGGGCAGCAATGGTGAAAGCAGAAGGCTCAAGAGGCCTGCAGGCTGGGTCTGAGTCCCCTGAGCCAGCAGGGCTGGTCCAGGAAGTGGCCAGAGGCCACTGTTCACAAACATGAATGACGGTGCCGGTGTTGAATGAGAAGAGTGATCTGTGACTCCCTCACAGGGCACCTCCTACGCTGGCACATGGAACAGGACGTCCATGAGAGCACTGTCAGCATCACTGGTCCTGGCACATCATGGTCTTGGTCACTAGAATGTCATTAGGCTGCATGTCAAATCATAGGACCTACGAATGATACAAGACGATATTTGAAAATCAAGTGTAAATTTGATTTTTTTCTTTTCTTTTGTTTTTAAATTTAATTCATTGATCTTTTTATTAGTATGTGTTTATAGTACAGGATTATCTTCATGGTGGAGAGTAAGTCCTGGGATAGAATACATCTCAGTTCTTGTCATCCTTTCCTTCCCTTTCCTCCTAGTTTCAGCAGTCTTCTGAGGGTGTCCAAATCTCCCCCACCTGAGACAGCCGCTGCCCCAGTGGTCCCAGATGGACAGTGTGGGACCCCACTTCCCAAAGAGAAGACAGGAAAAGATTGACTTGTCATGCACCTGGAGATGGTGGCTTGGAGGGGAAGGAGGGCAACCTGAAACATCTACCCACAGCGTCGCACTCCCGGGTCTAGCAGCAGCACGGACACGTATCGCCCACGGCTCATCACATACAGGGCTTAGGAGCCAAGGTGTGGCCTTTCCGCCAGTCTCACATTTTATGACATAATTTTACTGCAACTCCTCTGACCCTTCCAGAGCGTGTCCCATAACCGCATGATTCACAAGTGACCTAGCCCCACGGATCAGATGCCGAGTGTGATGAGGCTGTGGTCCCAGGATGGGTTCTCAGCCTGTGTAAAATGCTCCTTCTTCTTTTTTTTTTTTTTTTTTTTAAATTAAATGTAATTTTACTAGTGCATGCTAATTTTTCAAAATATCATAAACAAAGTATTTTTGCATGTGCTTATCAGATATTTTGTTTATTTTATTTTATTCTTTGGGTTTGGGGGATCAAACTCAGGACCTTGCACTTACCAGACACGTGCTTATGCCTCTGAGCTATCTCCCCGGCCCATATCAGATATTTTGATCCCGTTCATTGTCTCCCCGTTGTCCTCACCCTATCTGCCTAAGGACACCGAGGCTGTCACTGCTATGGTATCTCTTTGTATACAAGTTCGTTTGGCTGCGTGTAATAGAGTCCAAAGTAAGTGCACCTTATAGAATATAAATGTTTATCTTTCTGTCCATAAAAGAAGTCTGGAGCTAGACAGTCACATTGCTGCCACGGGAGCTCCATAGTCAACAGGGATCTTGCTCTTTCTTCAGTCTTTGACCTAGAATCCTAGTGAAGTATTTGCACTTCCAGGAACACTTCATGGTCAACACAGACCATGGGCTGTGAATGGACGAAGGGATGTGGAGGCCGCTGCCCTCTCTGGGTAGGAGAGGTCCCTGCAGTGGGGGACAGGCATGTCTGCCCAGCTAGCTGCTGAAGCTCACCATCACATTCCAGTCCCAAGAAGCAGAAGGAAGAAAGGGTTCCACCTATCTCTCAGCCCTGAAGAGTGTCCCAGAGCCCAGCCAGCGATTCTGCTTGCCAGCCATTGGCCAGAACTACTGTGTGTCTATATGTGACCAAAGGGATTCTGGGAAAATAAGGAATTTAGTAGGGCAGCTTGTGGTTCCCGATAAAACCGGGCTTGTCTTACTCTAAAATTAGGAGAGAATGGAGCCCTAGTAGGCAACTGGTATGTTGGCCTCAGTGTCTTCTTCAAACTATTTCTTTGTTTTAAAAAAATGAACCTCACCAAAGAAGATGGTAAATAAGCATACAGCAGCTGCTCAACTCCACCTGGTGTTAGAGATCGTTGATAAAGACAGGAACCAGATCCTGCTACACCAGTGGCTAAAATCCAACACCCAGAGCTGGTGAGGATGTGGAACAGAAAGAATCCTCCTTGCTGAAGGCCATGAAAAGGTGTGGTCACTGTGAGAGATGGTTTGCTAGTTCCTTTTGTCTTCTCTCCTTTCAATCTTCTGTTCTCTTTTCTTTTCTCCCTTTCCTTCCCTTCCCTTCCCTTCTCTCCCTTCCCTTCCCTTCCTTTCCCTTCCCTTCCCTTCCCTTCCCTTCCCTTCCCTTCCCTTCCCTTCCCTTCCCTTCCCTTCCCTTCTTCTCTACCTCTTCTGTTTATCCTTTTTCTCCTCCACTCCCCTCTACTCTCCTTTCTTCCTGAAGCTGGAGATTGAGCCGAGGGCTTTTGCTCTAAGCTTTATTCCCAGCCCCTTTCTCTTTTTCCTTCTTTTTAAAAATGTATTTAACATAGGGTCTACAGGTTCTCACTACACAAATCAGACTCTAGTTATCCTCCTATTTTTAGCCTCCCAAGTGCTGGGATTATTGCACGCACCACCACACCCAGTCTCAATTGCCATCTCAGTGCACCCTGGGGGTGGGGCCAGCATGGCATGCTGGGGATCGAACCCCGGTTCCTGTGTCTGCTTAAGCAGGTGCTGTAGTCTGCTGAGCTATCTGGCTGGCCTTTCCTTTTTGGTTTTTGAGACAGGGTGTCTCTAAGTTGCTAGGTTGCTGACCTGCTCAGACTTGGCTCGACCTCCCTTAGTGCCTACAGATGTGTGCCATCAGGACGAGTGGTTTCCTGGTTTCTTATGAAACTGAAAACCTTGGATGTGGTGTCACATACCTGCTATCCCAGTTCTCTGGGAGAATGAGGCAGGAAGATTTGAGTCGGGCCTCAGTTTGGGTTAATTCGTGATTTTGTAAGCTCTTATCTCAAAATGAAAAATAAAAAGGGCTTGGAGATGTAGCCCTGTGCAAAGACCCCGGGTTCAACCACCAGTACTGCAAACGAAACCAAACCTCCCAAATTAAATATTCTCTTCCATAGGCTCTAGCAATCAACTCCCTTGGCATTTACCCAGAGGAATTGAAAGCTCAGTGCCCACACAGACATCTGCACACGGGTGGCTACAGAGGCCTCCTTCCCAATTGCCGAGACGCAGGGGCAACCGGGATGCTCTTCTGTGGGGGAGTGGATGAAAGCCTGGTCCAGCAGACAACAGAACATACTTAGTGATAGAAAGCAAAGCGAGGAGGAGCCAGAAAAGCGTATTGCAAAGTGGAAGAAACATCCAAAAAAGGCTATGTGCTGCATGATTCTAGCTCCATGGTGTTCTGGTAAAGGAGTACTTGGGGAGGCAGTGAAGAGCCTAGCAGTGGTCAGGAGCCAGGGGAGGGAAGGAGGAGCAGACTGGCACCCAAGGGATGCTTAGGGCGGTGACGCCCTCTTGAATCCTGCAGGGTGAGTTGGCTCCCGTCAGCTCACATTTGTCCAGACCCAAGGAATAGACAGCCCTGTGAGGAACCCTCATGTAAACTGGGGGCTTCCTTAGCTCCTAGTACCAGTCACCCCCCATCACAAGGGTGCCCAGCCTGTGCGTGATACGTGGGGTGGGAGATGGGGAGTGGTTTGTACTTTCTGCTGGGTTTCTCTGTGAACCTAAACTCGTGCAGAAAGTTGATTCTGCTCATTATGAAACAAAATATTGAATGAGAAGCTGCAAGGAGAGTGGCATCTCCAAAGGGTGCTGCCATGCCCTGCGTGTACACAGAGCCTGTGATTTGCTGCAGCCAGGCTGGGTGCACAGCCATGGGGTTGGCAGGCTCACAGGCTTTCTTTTCTGGTGCAGCCAAACCTATGAGCAGTGAGCAAACTCCTATGCACTGAGCTCGCCATCCAGCATTCTGGTCGACTTCTCTTTTTGTTTTTATTTTTGTGGTACCAGGGGTGGGGTTGAACCTAGGACCTGCACCCTGAGCTACATACCCACCCTTTTTTAATCTTTTATTTTGAGACAGAGTTGTGTTAAGCCCTTCAGTTGTCCAGGCTGAGCTCAAACTTGGCAATCTTCCTGTCTCAGCCTCCCAGAGTGCTAGGATTATGAATATACGCCACCACGCTTGGCTCTGCCAGGGTCCTTGGTAGGGGGTGTTTGGTTCCTTGGCTGCAGGCTGGTCTCACTCCAGGAAGACCGCACTTTGACCTTGGCAGCACTTCCTGGGGTGAGTGATACAGCTGTCCTCCCATGGATAGAGGTGGCCTTGGGCTCCTGCAGCCACCGCCACTGGATTGGGTGTTTCATGCTCTGTGGTGCCCAGTTCTTCCTGTAGCTGGTGGCAAACTCCACAGAAGGCTGAGCCAGTAGGTGTCCCGGGCCCGGAGGACAGTTACTGAGATTGCTTGGGCAGCCACAGGCCTCACGTGGCCTGCACTAGGAGACGTTTCCATCCAGCTCTGGCACCCCAGTGTACACGCATCTGCTCCCTGGAGTAGGGAGCAGAGGGAAGCAGAGGGGGCCCTGGACCCTGGGACATTTGCTGTCAGCCCAGCCTGAGCAGCGGTAAGAAGGCGGAGGGTCCCTGCAGCCTTCTGCCCACCCCTCTTTTCCTGTGGGTGACTCACCCAGGGTCACCAGTCTGAAAGCAGATGGTCCAGCAGGCCTCATCCATACCATGATGGGGCTGGATCCCTGCATCCAGAGGCCATGGCGGGCATCAGCCTCTCCTGTGTGTAGTGCCTGGGGCTGCTGTCCTCCTCTGGCCTGGCGGTAGTGGCCAGAGCCACGAGCACCCAAATCTGACAGGGACGTTCTGGGTGGAGGGGCTGTCCGCTGGGGAGAGTGGGCTGCAGGAGCTCTCGCTGCTCAGCCTTGTGGAAGAGACAGAGACAATGGAAGACCACGAGAGTGGGAACCCTTAAGATTTCAGGGAAAATAAGCCATGGACACCAGACAGTCTCTTCTCCCCAGGGTTCCCCATCCTACCCAGTCCTCTCAGGCCCTTTGGGGACAGGTAAACACTCAAGGCCTGTCCTCAACTCCAAATGGCTTTGATATGGCCAAGGCCATATGCAGACCTGCAGAGCAATGGACGCACAGCATGTATGATCTTGACCTCAGGAGCCAAGGAGACCACAGGGGAGTCCCTAGTAAGTAAAAGAGGCCCCCGGGCCTGCGTGCATTTGGATGGCCTTGGTGATGATTCATGACACTGTCATCGTAGGGACCAGCTGGGAACAGTCAGGAGCACATGCAGCTGCCTGGATCCTGGGTGGCAATAAGTGTCAGGGTGCCTATGGTGACAGGCGATGGGTGGACCCTGAGCTGATCGCAGGCGGGGACAGTTGGGCAACCCTTTCACGCATCTACTGCCTCTTGGCTTCTAAACACACATGTGGGTTCAGACCTGGGCAGGCTGAGCCGACAGACAGGGAATCAGACTCAAGAGGCCTAAACTGCGAGTCCAGCCAGGAGTAACTGTCTTACCTTCCCCCCACCCCCAGGACCAGAGCCAGGCTGAAGCCACACCACCAGGCTGCCTCCTGCCTGTCTCTGGGCTGGGCTCAGGGACCCAGCGGGGACCAGACTCCTCCATCAGCAGATGGAGGCACACGGTATTGGAATCTCATTACAAACAACGGAGACTTTCCAGTGGATTTCCCCTGATCTTGTCCTTGAAGTGCCTGCTACTGTCCCTCTGTTTAGCAGAAGCACAGTCTGCGGGCCGGGCTTCCAGCACCTGGTCTTCCCCTGGGGCCTTCTCGTCAGCGCCGCCTCCCAGGGCTTGCTGTGGGTTCTGGCTCAGGGGACTGAGCCTCCCGAGGCCCTGATCTGGACAGGGGATGGTGGCTCCAGAGCGAGCCCACGGGAACACAGGGGCCACCTCGCCCTTCTCTCTGGTGCAAATGCCAACACTGTGGTCAGGACTCAGCACTTTGCTGCCCAGTGGAGTAACAGAGCTGGCCGTAGCCTGGCAAAGTCAAAACGACCCAGGTCTGAGGGACACGGGACTCCCGTGGGACATTGGAGCCTCTCTGTTGGATGCTGTGGACTATTTAACCACCTAATATTCTTTTCTTCTCTCCTTGGAATTTAAGCAGTCTCCATAAACAACACGGAGGCATCCAGGAGGGCCCCTGAGGCCTCTCCCAAGGGTGCAAAAATCGAGTCCTGAAAGGTGATGCTTTCACTACCCTGGGTGCTTGGCCACCCAGCAAAGGCAACATGTGTGATGGATGTTAAATGCCACCTCCAAGTGGGACTCAAGAATCAGTTGCTGTACCAAGGTGCGCAAATCCTTCCCTGGCTTACTCTGGCCTGGAGCACACACACAAGCCCTTTCCAGTCCTCGCTCTCTGCCTCCCACCTCCCGGCCAGCTGAGCCCCAGCTCTAGCAAAGTGGAGCCCTGAAGGCGCAGCCTTTCTGCCGCCTTGCTGTGCTTCTCCAGCTTCTTTCTCTTGCATCCTGTCATAGTCCTCCCTTGCATGACATGGCGGCCTTAGTCTGGGTGGATTCTGAGAGAGCTCTGCCATCAGAGCGCTTGGAGGTTTCCGCCAGGGAGCTGTCACCTTTTCCTGTGCTGCTGCCCTGTTCCCTGTGCATGTACAGGAGGAGGAGGAGGAGGAGGAATGTCTGGGCTGGCACCGAGATGAGTTGAGTTTGGATGCCTGGCTGTCGCATCAGTCAGCAGTGGACCCGAAAGCTGGCAGGAGTCACTCTGCTGCTGGTGTCACAGCCTACTTCATGTCCATCTGTGTGGGAGGCTGGGGCAGGTGCTGTTGCTGTCCTCCAGGTCCCCCCTTAAGATAAAGTTCTTTCCCTCTATGCTGAGTCTGGGTTGCCAGTGGCTCCTGTCTGCTCCTCTTGACCATGCTGAGTTGTCCTGCCCAGGATATATGTGACCCCTCCCCAGAGACTGCCTGGCAGGGGCCAGTAGGCTGCATGGCCTCAGAAAGAACCACTGTGCAGTATAACTTGTGCCCTGGAGAGACCCCGAGCATTGGGCTGGAGCTGGACTTTGGCCATGGCCATAGCCTTGCCTGGCTCCTCTCCCTCCCCACCCTGCCCCTCTGTCCCTGGCAGGCACCTCCCAAGTTCTGGGTCCAACTTCTGCCTGCAAGCACTGTGATCCCTGCTTTAGGCACTGGGTCCAGAGGACTGGCCTTGCCAGGCCACACACGCTGGTGCAGGCCAGCCTTTCTACCCATCTCTGTGCCACCTGTGTGGGTACAGAGAGTGGCACATGAGTGTGAGCCAACACTGGGCTGCAGACAGCACAGTTGCTCTGCCACCCGGACAGGCCTCAGGGGAGGCCACCATTCCAGCAAGCAGCCAGAGGGTGGCATTAAAAAGGAGTGGTCTGAAGGATTGGACACAACCCAGGTGTCCATCTGTAGGTGAACAGGTAAATGTGGGCTGGCCATGCAGGGTGCCCAGGATGGATGGACCTAGGAAACACCGCACCGAGTCAGGGAAGCCGGGCTGAGGACACAAAGCACTGGACGATTCCATCTATGTGAGAGGTCCAGGACAAGGAATCCAGCAGGAGAGAGCGGGCAGGAGCTGGAGAGGGGACTGGCAGGAGATGGACAGGAGGGATCTTACTGGGGCGGTGAAAATGTTCCCTGGGTTGTTTGTTTGTGATGATTGCCCAGCTTGGTAAGTTTACCAAACAACTTTGGACTGTATACTCAAAATCATGGAATTTTGTGATCTGTCCACTATCCCCCAATAAAGTGATTTATCCTGGGCAGGAGTTTTCAGAGAAGACTGCCAATATTCTTGTATTTTTTATTTTCTTCAATAAGAAACAGGTAAAATCCTTGGTGGCCAATATCTGGTTTGCACAAGCACTATGAGGTTTTGGAAATAGATCACATGAAATGAAAGGCCTTCGTTCTTTGTAGCTTTTTTGGCTCAGACCACAGGTAAAACTCTGAACACAACAGAGCAATCGTTGCCCCACCAGAGTGACAGCTCTTGGGAACAGAGTGTGTTTAGAGATGGTCACACTCAGCATTTCAGGCCACATTCCCTGCCGCAGCATTCCTCAGACCGCCGCAAAGTCCTGACAAAGGCTTCATTAAAAAGCAGGGTCCTGGTGCCTGCTCAGAAACAATGAGTTAGACCTGGTGATGGGGTCCCAGTGTCCTGGTGCTCCCTGCTCCCTAGGGTTCTCAGGGCCTGAGAAGTGTGAGGGAGAGCGGTGGAGTCTTCTGTACGGAGGCAGGGGACGTTCTGGGTGCTGGAGACTTTCTGCCTAACTGTTCAGAGTAAGCCCAGGGGCAGGCAGCTGCTGCAGAGCCTTTCCATAGAACAACCCTTGGCACGCTGAGTTGCTACTGCAAAAGCAGCATGGTGACTGAAGACCTTTTTGGGCGAGGCATGGGAAGGGCAATGGGAAACTCAGCTGTCCCTGTTCCCCATCTAGAACACATGGACCTTGATGCCCACATCTAGAGATCCCAGAGGCATTGCTCTGCAGATAATTTGCATATTGCTGTCACTGCAGCAAGGCTGGTTTGGAAACACTACCCTCCTGGTTGCGTCACAACAGTTCTGTGGGTTTTGGCTGATGCTTAGTGTCATGAACCCAGCAACCCATGGGTGTACAAGTGGGGTCACTGTTCTAAACTTCCCTTGGGCTCTACCTGTTCATCTGTCCCAATCCCCAGACCCTTGGAAACCATCAATTTGTTACTATCTCTGTAGTTTAGCACTTTCCTGAATGTCAGACGGTTGGAATTGTGTATTTATTTAATATATAGTGCATGCTTTTCTTTTCTTTTTTTTTTTTTTTCAGGACCGGGGTTTGAACTCACAACCTTGCACTTGCCAGGCAGGCACTTGTGCCACAGAGCTATCTCCCCAGCCCCCAATAATGAATGCTTTTCCAAAAAAAAAAAAAATCCATCTACTTGATCAATTAAATCAGGCCCCAGTTTCCTTTGAATGAGATATCGCAGTGTCTTTAAGCAGTTTTCATGGTTTTTCCTGCTTTAAACCAGTGACAACCAACCTTTTTGGCACCCAGGACATGTTTCACTGCATGTGATTTTTCCACAGATGCTCTGGCCGAGGAAGGATGCTTTCAGGATTAGGTGGTCCTAAGGTACACACAGTCTAGATTCCTCCCATTTACAGTTCATGATAATCTGATGCTGTGGCTGATGGGACAGGAAGTGGAGCACCAGAGGCCACGCAAGCTGTAACACTGATGAAGCTTTGTCAGCACCCTGCCTCTCCCTTGCTGTGTGACCTGGTTCCTAGGAGCATATAGACCAGTACCCATGCATGGCCTGGGGTTGGGGATCCATGTTTTAAATAACCTGGCATGACAATCTTGCACGCAAATCTTTGCATGCTGCCCACTGATGTCATGAGGATACACTCCTAGAAGAGGAAGTGTTAGGATGGAGGAAGGGCCTGCTGCAGTGAAGGCTGGGGTCGAGATAGTCAGGCTGTTGCCTCTCTGGTCCTTCTGGAGGTTGGAGGGGAGGATGCCCCTGAAGCCTCTTTCCAGCAGCTCCTGCAGACCACCAGCAATCCGTGGTGATCTTAGGCTAGTGGCCTTGTCACTCCAATTTTTGCCTCCACTGTCACATGAACTTCCCCTTGCTGTCTCTTCCTATAAGGACAGTTACAACCCTGTTAGGCCAGATGTCTCCTCTCAAAACTTGTCACATAATCACATTTGCAAGATCTTTTTCCCAAGTGAGGTCCCATCTGAGGTATCAGAATAGGAGCTGGCCTTTTGGGAGCCAGGGTTCAACCTGCTACTGGTGTCACCTTTTAAGAGAAGGAATCAGTGGCTTGGGCAGAGTGACAGAGTGACAAAGGTCCCCCAGGCTACGTCCCTTCATAGGTGTGGTGCGACTTCACACTCCAGGTTCTGGCTACTTGGCAACTGTGTTGGCCTGTCCCTCCAGGGGTAGCCAGGAAGCCAGTATGTTAGTTCCATTTTCTATCTTTTAGGATTCACTTTATGAAATATTGAGGAAAAATTCATTCTTACATCCTTCCTATTCTTAGCTCTACAGCGATCAGCAACACCAACCAGCCCTTCAAAAGACCGAGCTATGTTTGTCTGCAGGTTACCTGGTCACCACACAGTAGACAACAGATTCTTGATGGCCACTTAGATCTACGGGCAGGCTGCACGGCCTGGTGCCTGCAAGCATTTGGGCTTCCTATGGCCCTAGGTGAGAGGCTTCACTTCTTCAGGCCTCAGTTGATTCATCTGAATGACACAGACAACAGTGTATGCGTCTCCTGGCTGCTGGGGAGATTGAATGACAGGACCAAGGTCACAATCCTGGCCCAGCCACTCCAGTACTTTAGGCTCAGGAAAGACTTGCTGCAGATGGAGGCAGCGTGCTCATATTTATGCATTATCGCATTTGATCTTTCGAACTGTTTTCTGAATGTGATCACTGTCCCCCTGGTCAGGGCAACATGGGGTGGGCTTCCCCATCTCCTCTGTCCCTGACTTCCAGCCTGGGCTCTGCTTTGAATCCTGCCCCCAACCTGGCCACTCTGCACTTTCTTGGCATTTTTAACCCTCAGGCTGAGGTCACTGGCCTGGAAGTGGACATCACATATGACACCCCATTGCTTCTTTTCCTGATCTCTGGCACCGAGCCCCATGGTGATCTGGAGACTTCTCAGTACTTGC
Source organism: Capromys pilorides (assembly GCA_004027915.1). Classification (NCBI taxonomy): domain Eukaryota; kingdom Metazoa; phylum Chordata; class Mammalia; order Rodentia; family Capromyidae; genus Capromys; species Capromys pilorides. Next base: position 12,649 of record PVKN010007695.1, on the reverse strand, counting down.
TGGACTTCAATTTCCAGCCCATTTGCCAGCACACGTCCCATTCTTTGGAGGAAAACTGTGGTTAGACCCATGGGTTCCAGGCCTGTTAAAATCCTGAGCCCTCTTCACATCCCAGATAAGAAAGTCTGTGCTTTGACCAGCATCTCAAACTCCCCTAGGCCCATCAGGGTCACTCCATAGACCCTGAAAGAAGACAGTGGCCCCTGTCCTGGGCTGTGATCTCTAAGGGCAGTGGGTTCTGAAAGTTGAGAGGCCTTCCTCGCATCTGATCCTGACAGTAAAAGACAAGGGAAAGTCAAGAAAAAATAGCAGGACAGAGGGTGTCCCCCGGCTACAACCCCTAATATTTCAAGGGGAGTGAGTGCCTGGGCCTTCCTTTTTAGAAGCGACAGCTCCAGCATCTTTGGGCTTTGGTGGAAGCTCCCAAAGAGGCCTAATTGCACAGGTGCCGTGGGTGCATAGCAAAGTGATCTGATTGGAGAAGACGAGTCTCCAGATTTGGGGCAATGGGAGCCTAAGAAGAGAGGTCAAATCAAAACAGAGGTTAACACAGAAGCGCACCTGACCTGGAAATCCCATCCCTCGGTGGGACCCCAACAAGTTCCAAACAGCTGTTCCTACCAGGTTTGCAATCAAATGCTTATGACAGCACCGTTCACAGCAGTGAAGAGGTGGAGACAGCTGGATGGCTCATGGTGTCACTGCACAGACCCACAGGGTCCACCCACATGATGGAACACTGCTACCCCACGAGAAGAACTCAGAGACAGCTGCAATGCAGGCAGACTTCGCAAACATAAAAAGAATCCTTTTAAAACTCTCATCTATGTCTGGCTGCGATGAGAATTCTCTCACATGGGGCGGGGCTTGGGGTTTCTTGTCTGCAGATAAATGAACAGGAGGAGAGGTCTGAGTCCTCAGCAGATGTGGGACTGAATGGGGGCCTAGCCATAGCAGAGCCTCCAAGACAGCCTGTGCACGCGGCCTCTCCCCTAGGTGCATGTGGTCAGCCTGGACACCAGGGCTGCCCTTCTGACCCATGCACCGCTTTCCCAGCACACCTGTGCTTTCCCAGCACACCACTGATGCCTGCACATCTGGACACGCTCTTCTTCACTCTCTTGTTCTCCAAGGTCCCAGTGGCTCTTCTTACTGTCCCATAGCACGGGGTGGGTGGTGGTAGAGACAGTGCAGCCCTGATGCCCCTTCCCAGGCCCATGCTCCAGCTCACAGCATCTCAGTGCTCAGACCTGAGATGACAACCCTTTGCTACCCCCTGGGATCCAGCCATCACCCCAGGCTTCATTAACTCCAGGATGCTGTCTGTTGGACTTCTGCTTTAGAAAGAGCTTTGGGCAAGAGGAGTAGATGCTTCCTTCACCTGCTCCCAGGAGCTGAGGAAGGATCTGACTGAGGTGGACTGGAGCTTCATTCTCAGGGCTCTGGCCCTGGTCAGCCAAGCCAGTCTGATTTAACGTTACCCTAGACTTCCAGAGAAAAACCAAGGTCCTCAAGGCCCAAAGAGAGGGAATTCACCAGACCTCCTGCAGGGAGGGAGCCAGCCACACCTTCTGGGCTGACCTTGGGTCTTGACCAGGTGGCCTGTATTATGGCAGGCACCACAGTTCTGAGAGTGCCTGTGTGCACAGTGGTTCCAAATCTTCTTGGGGTCACTGCTTTTAAAGGCTTCGAGATACACATGGCCCCCTCTGGCCAATGAGTTCACTGGGTAGTGCTGTAAGGTGCTCCTGGCCAGGTGGTGGCCCGAGGAACTGCGGCCCTAGCTCTCTCGTTGTGAGGTGGGAGCAGGACACAGAACTGAGGCACTGAAAGGCAGAGAGTCAGGGCAGGGGATGGGCAGGCAGAGCATCCCCTCAGCTTGGTCGCCTCTCTGTGCTGCCCCAGGTGGCTGTCCTCTCTCTGGCTTCATGTGGGAGGGCTGCAGCCGGGCACAGAGCACAGAGTGACAGTCTGCACCTGGTTCTGTGTATCACTCCTCATGCTGTCCTAGCACTTTGGGCTCTGTGCTTAACTCTAGAGGTGACCCATCCACTTCTGCTCCTGGCTGTTGAAAAGCACAGGTGAGACACAATTCAATATAGACAGCCAACGAGGTTTGTTGCCATGTGCCAGCACAAGGGGCATGGCCTTGCTCCTACCCTAGCAGGCCACCCTTATCCACATCCTTTTAAAATTTCTTTTCAATTTTTATTTTTATTTTTAATTGATTTGATACAAGGTCTCGCTATGCAGCTCAGACTCATAGTGATCCTCCTGTCTCAGCCTCTCCAGTGCTGGGATTACAGGCGTATACCACCACACCCAGTTTCTGGGCTGGCCCAGGGTGCCCAGAAGACATGGCATGTGGTACTAGGAATTGAACTTGGGACCTTGCAGGGTGGGCCTTAGACCACTGAGCTATTGCCCCAGGTCCCACATCCTTGATTAAGGTCAGAACTCTGCTAAAACCGTGTGACATGTCTGTGAGTCACCACAGCTCTGCATGTCTCCACCAACGACAGAACTTCATCATGTGGGGGCTACTCAGGCAGAGCAGGTGGTGGGGCAGTGTCCTGGGACCTTGTGCCCCCTTCCATCATCACCCACTGTACATGGAACCCCAGCCTCAGACAGACACTATGGCATCCTGGTACCTAAAGAGCAGGGCCTAGAGTGGGCTGTGCATGGGGCCTGGCAGCAGAGCTATGTAAGTTTGGAAGCTGCAGAACTTGAACAGAGCCCTGCCACAGAAAAATCAAGCCCTGGTGACATTCCCAGGCCCCAGGCAGGACCACAGACCACCCAGCTCCTAGATACATACACATACCCTGCATAGAAAGCCCCAGATTTCCTGAATCCCAGGCTGAAAGCGCCAGTGCTCCGCTCATTCACTCTTGCTTCTGCTGTTTCTCACTGCTGGTCTGATTATATTTCCTGACTGGATCCAAGGGGCTGATTCCTCAGTCCCGAAAGCTGAGCGGTGCTTCCCATGACCTCAGCTGTCTACAGTGTGCGGAGAGTGGCAGGTCCTGAGCTCTGAGGCCCCGAGGGCCTTCCCAGGCTGGCTGGTGGCCCAGAAGCCCTTCCCAGGGAGTGCAGGTGGCCCCACCTTCCCAAGGGCAGCATCTCCTCTGTTTCTACATAATCAAATTATGCCAGAATTATGCCAGAATTAAAGGAACGAGACAAGTGCTCTTGTCACCGTCAGCTGACATAGTCATTTTATTGTCACCCATGACAGTCTCTTGAGTCCCTTGAACTTGCAACATAAGCTGGAGCTTCAGGGACCAAAACAATGCAGTCCCAGTTCCACAGCAGTTGCTTGGTATAGGTAGAGGACAAATGGAAGGAGAGGTCACAGTGATTTCTGGGGACCAGGCTGTGGGAACAGCTACTTAGGAAGCCACCTGTAGTTCAGGGATATTCCTGTGCAGGAACTCTGAAAAGGGTCAAGATGCTTGGCAGGTGAGGGAGGGGAGAAAGCATCTGAGGTGAGGGAGGAGCAGTGCATGGGCCTGAAGCAGCGTGGTCACCCACGTGCCGCAGGCTGGCGGGATGGGTGCGGACAGGCCAGCAACGGAGCCCCCGGCTTCCTACAGAGTGGCCGGACAGCTTCTGGCAGGGCTGCAAAGTGGGCCGTTGGCCCAGTCTGGTCCTTTGTCACGTTTTTCAAGAAAACCTAGTGATCTGAATACTTACGTGAAATCTCCAGGCTTTTTGTTTTGTTTTGTTTTTTATTTTCATTTTTTCCCCCTAGAATTTTAACTAAAAATAAGCCATAGGTCAACAAAACAGATCTTTGGGTAAAACTTCAGAGTTTGGGCAGTTCTGCATCCTGGATCTTGTGCTTGTGAGAGTTGTAATTAGAATACGTGCAATTTTTTCCCACTTAACATGTCGTGAATATTTTCCATGTTTATGTAATCCTTTAAAAGCTGTTTACAGTGATTACATAACGTGGAGACGTGTTGTGATTTGCTTCACATTCTACCTCCTGCTAGATGCCAAGGCGGCTGGGTGGAGGCTGAGACCCACCCCGACCTGCCGTATCTTTCATTTCCTTCAGCGGAGTCACACAGCGTGTCAGGCGTCCCATACTTGGTCCCTTCCTGAGAGCCCTGGAGATCTTAGGATGTGAGCACAGAAAGAGGTTTTGGGGACCATCTGTCTCTACCCTTTCAATTTTCAATTGAGTAAAGAAGAGTTAAAACATATATCTATTATACTGGGACTGTGCCGAACCTATACAATTTTGGGGAGAACCCATACTTTTATGATATTTAGTCTTCTATCTAACAACACAGATATAGGGTTTGTTTTTTTTTTTTTTTTCCTTTTTGAGACAGGGTCTCGCTATGCAGTTCAGGCTGGCCTTTTGTAGCCCAGGCTGGTCTCTAACTCATATCAATCCTCCTGCTTCAGCCTCCCAAGTGCTGGGATTACAGGCGTGTGCCACCACGCCCAGCTACGGATATAGTTTTATTTGAATTATTTTTGGCTTTCTTAAGTATTGGTGTGTATCACCTTTGTTGTTGCTGTTGTAAATGGCATTTTAAAAAATCTTGTGTTTTCTAACTGTTAATGTTTTTGGAAAATGCAAGTGAGTTTTGCATCTACTTCCTTTAGTTAACTCTCCTCGTCATAATTTTCCACAGAGTCTGTTGCGTTTTCTTGGTTGAGTTTGCATCTGCAATTAACAAGCGTATTTTCTATGCTTTGTTTTCCTCCTATTTTTTTATTTCATATCTCTCTGCAAAGGTTACCATCTCTAGCTTGAGAGTTATCTGGTGTCTCATCTTAATGAGGGCTCTTTCAGCATCTCCTCAAGTTGAAGTTGCTTTGGGTAGGTATCTTTAATAGATAAAGATGTTCCCTTCTATCCTAAACTAAAATTTCCTGTGGCTAAGGATTTTAAATCATAATTTGATATTGAATTTTACTGACTGATCTTTTTTTTCATTCATGTAGATAATCATTTGACTAGTCTCCTTTAATCAGCTATGGTGGTGAGTTTCATTAATAGATTTTTAAAACCAGTCTTGTAGTCATGGGATAAGTCTGACTTGGATATGAGTCATCACTTCTTATTTGGACTGCAGGTTTCTTTCTGAGCAGTGCATATGTGTCATTCAATAGCCTGTGATCTAGAGACCTCGCTTTTTTTGTGTCTTTTTAGGACAGGGTCTACAGGGTCTCACTGTGTAGTAAATTGGACTCATAGTGATCCTCCTGTTTTCAGCCTCCCAAGTACTGGGATTAAGGTGTGTGCCACCACACCTAGTTTCAACCACTGGCTCAGTGCACCAGGTGCAGGGCCAGCACCACAGGCTGGGGTTGAAACCCCTAGCTGGCCGCTGTGCTCTGCCTAAGCAGGAACTTTAGTCCACTGAGCTATCTGGCCAGTCCTAGAGACCTCCCTTCATCCACTCAGTTCTAGGTAGCTTTAAATTTCCCAGTGGAGTCCTTGGCCCATGAGACTTTCAGATGTCTGCTTTTTAACCTACACGTACATGGGTTTTCATATTATCTTTTGCTAGTAAATTATAATTTTAATGCATCGGGTATTAGGACATGGATCATGTACCTGAAATGAGGTACAGCAAGAGCTTTGTGACATTTTGTGAATGTCCCATTTTAACCACTGTGCCAAGCATTCATTTGTTCTTCTACTTTTCTTTATTTAACTTACTATGCTTGATATGCTTTATGGGAAGACAAATATTAAAATCTCTCACTGTTAAGTTTATCAATTTCTATTTAAAACTGACATTTTTGTTTTATATTTTGAAGTGCTGTTGCTTAGCGCATGAAATGTTAGAATTATGATACAGTCATGTGAAATATAGATGTATGACCCATTAATGTAGTGACCAGTGTGATGTGAATAATGCTTCTTGCTTTGAAGACTACTGTATTTGATGTTAATATCAATGTTATGGTTTGTATCTAGTTGTTCCCCCAAAGCCTCATGTAAATCATGGGGCTGTAAAGCATGCAGCTTGAGAGGCGGGGCCAAAGGACCAGGGAGGGGCTTGAGGGGGCATGGCCAAGAGAGGCGTGAACCATTAAACTGACAGCACGTGCTGTCAGAGCCTCCCGCCCCCCCACAGCCTGGTGGCCTCTCTGGAAGATATGGAGCAGATCATCCTGGACACAGCAGCACCCCAGACTCTCCTTAAGACTCTATAGAGCAGGGGCAGTGTCTTGAAACCTCTAGTAAGCTGTGAGCTAAATAAACCTTTCCTTCCCTAAGCTTGTGTGTTGGGTATTTGTCCCAGCAATGAGGGAAAAGTAACTAAGACAATCAATGACTGACTTACCTTTGGTCTGCACATCCTGTTACTCTTTTAAGTATTTGGTACAGGGTCTCACTCCGCAGCTCAGATTCGTAGTGATCCTCTTGTTTCCAGCCTTCCCACACCTGCGGTTACAGGTGTGTGCCACCATGCCCTGTCTCAGTGGCTGGCTCAGTGCACCTAGAGGCAGGGCTGGTGCTGCATGTGGTACAGGGAATTAAACCCCAGTCCTTGAGCTTGCCTATACAGGAGCCTAGTCCACAGTTATCTCACTAATCCCCTGGTATGTATTTTTGATTCTTTTTGGGTCCTTATATATTAGAAGTATTACAGTACATATATATAGTAATAGATATTAATATGTGAAATCTATAAATGCATTACATCATACACACTGTTAACCATTCATCTAGTTTGGTTATAGTCTATTCACATGCACTTGTAATTATTGACCTAAAGACTACATGCTTCTGATTTTTTTCTAATCATCCTTTCATTTTTCTTCTTTTCTTATGTTCTTTTGGGTTTATATTTTTTTCTTTTGTGATCCATTTCTCTGTCTCTCTACCTGTTTGCAAATTATACACTATAGATTTAAAAATTTTATAAGCTGTCTTCATAAGTGCAGTTAATGTTTAAAATTAATCAGTCCTTTTTATCTTCCTCCTAAATAACTCAAATTTTTCTACTCACTTTCATCTTGATCATATCTTCTAATTGATAAATTATATTTTTTTCATTGTATGTATTTGGTGCAGGGGCTCACTGTGCAACTCAGATTCACAGTGATCCTCTTATTTTCAGTCTCTCCAGTGCTGGAATTATGGGCATGCATTAACCCTGGTCAATGCGCTGATCAAACCCTGGACCCTGCGCTTACTAAAACAGGCGCTGAGTCCACTGAGCTATCTTGCCAGCCCTATAAAAATTTTTTATGCAGTTTTATGTAGTCAATATTTGCTTAAATTTGCCCACATATTCATGAGAATATTTGTTCAGCTTTTCTCACTGTATCTCGAACTTATTTCCAGATTTTTCTTGTTTATATTTGGGTTCCACTGTTTTGAATTTCTGAGGGAGGATACCTTGGTTTTAAGTTCTGTTTTTGATTGTCTGAAAATTTCTTTACTTAGTCCATTTCCTTGTAAGATGGCTTCCCTGGGTATAGAATTCCAGTTAACTTTCTTGATAGAGTGAAGACATGAGAATTTTCCTATAGCCACTATCAATTTTGTTAGTGGCTTAAAATAGCCTAGAGGTTATCTTTCACAGTTATGGGGGTCAGGTGCCTGTCATGGGCTCAGTGGGGTAAAATCAACATATAGCAGAGCTTTGGGGGCCTGGCGAGGGCCGCTCCCCAGCCCTCCTGGCTTCTATTGGCTGCTGCTGTCCTTGAGTTGTGGCCACAGCCCCGAGTCCTGAGTCTGCCATCGCAGGCCTTCCTCTCCTCCGTAGCCAGAGCTTCCTCTGCTTCCCTCTGATTATGAGACTTGGGCTAAACTGGACCAAGAAAACCTGGGCTATCCTACTCACTTCAGGATCTTTAACTCAATCACCCCCATGAGGTTCCTTTACAATGGAAGGTGACATGATCCCAGATCCTGGGGAGCCAAGCTTTGGCATCCTTGTGGCTGTCCATCATCACAGACTCTATTCACTTCCGCCTTTGTTGTTCCTGCTGGGAAGACAGTAGTGAATACAGGGTGAGAAGACCTTATGGGAAATGCTTAGGGTGGGAAGTGCTCCGGAGTGTGTGTGTGTGTGTGTGTGTGTGTGTGTATGTGTGTATTCGTACAGACTTTATCAGTTGAGTATTCTGAATCTAAAAATCTGAGACCCAAAATGCTCTGAACCCTGTAGTTCTGTGAGTGTTTCTATAATTCTCAAGAAGTTTTGAATTTCAGAGTATTTTCCATTTCAGAATTTCAAATTTGGGATGCTCAACTTGCATAATTATTATTCTATCATAAGTGACCTGTTTCTTGGGTTTAGAGTCTTTTAAATTTGCTCCCCGGAAATTTTACTGTGACATACCAGTCATGAGCTGTCCCTTTATCTTTCTTGTTTCGGGCAAGCCAGCCGCTCTGGCCGTTTCCTTGTCTTCTTTCCTCCCATCTCACATCCTTGGGTTGTGTGGTCAGGACCCTCCGCGGCTGCGAGACTGTCTCACTCTCTCCCTGGTGACTTCCGAGCTCTCTCACGTTTTCATATTCTTTTTCTGAGCTGTGTTCTGTGCAATTTATTCATTAAGTCTTTTTTCACCAATGTCTAATACACTCTTTCATACAGCCATTCATGTTAATTTTTTTTATTATTTCTAAAAGGATTGTACAGCAACATTGGCTTTTAGGGGGAGGGCCGCACAGTTCTATGAGTTTTGCTGCCTGTACAGATTTACGTAACTGGCTCTGGCACTCAGAATGGCGCTGCTCCCTGGGTCCCGAGTCACGGCTTTGCAGCATGCCCTTGCTTTACTCTCCGTCTTAATGTTCTCATTTGTGGACTGTCCAAACAATGAAACTAGATAGGATGTAACCTTTTTAGGTTCACTTTTTTCCTCAGTCTAATTTTCTTGGAGAGCTGTCTAAATGGTTGGACTCTTCTTCCTTATTATTGTTGACTTCCTTCAGTTAGGCCCCGCCTCCCAACACTGCACCACCTCCCCAAAGCGCCAACCTGGGGCTCAAGCCTCTAACACAGGGGCCCTTGGGGAAAACTGCAGAGGCAAAGGAGAGAGCCCCTGCTTTCAGAAGCTCTGAAGAGACCTGCCGTAAGCATTGAATAGACGTTTTGTGTGAATGTACATTTTCATTTTCTAGGGTAAATACTCAGAGTGGGATTGCTGGGTATTGCAATATGAATATGTTTACTTTAAAAAAAATACTGTTTCACGGAGTGGCTGTATTATTGTGCTTTCCTACCAGCGATGTTTGAAAGTTTCAGTTGCTCCGTATGCTAGTATTTTTAATACTAGTTTTTCTTTTTAATGTTTATTTTTATCAATATATGTTTGCGGTATATAATGACTACATTCATCATATGAAGTTTCTACTCCCTAGACCGTAACGCACCTTAATTCTGTTTTCATTCCCTTCCCCTGCTCCCTGCTGTGGCCAGTAGACCCGTGGGGGTCTCTTAGCACAGTTCTACATTGCACTTGTTTGTTTGTTTTCTTTCTTTCTTTCTTTCTTTCTTTCTTTCTTTCTTTCTTTCTTTCTTTCTTTCTTTCTTTCTTTCTTTCTTATTGCATTTCTAATGGCTAATGATGTTTACAACTAACTGTCCAGGAGCTTCTTTCCTATTTGTGAGCAGCTGAAGTTGTCTGCTGCACATCTAAAAATTAGGTTCTCTTCTTATAAATGAGTTTTGAGAGTTCTTTACATATTCTGGAAACAAGTCCTTGGTTGAAGATGTGATTTTCAAACTTTTCTCTGTCTAGCTCATTGTTTTGTCATTTTACTAGCTAATTTCTAGTTTTTAATTAGTCCCTGTTTGCAGTACATAATGATTATATCACTGTGGGAAATTGGTGTATGGATAGAACACATTTTCGCTTTTTTTTTTTTTTTTATCCCTTTCCCCTCCACTTTCTGCTTCCCCATCTTTTTAAAAAAATTTATTTAGTACAGGGCCTACAGGGTCTCACTACATAGATCAGACTCGTAGTGATTCTCCTGTTTTCAGCTTCCCAAGTGCTGGGATCACAGGCCCATGCCAACACCCCCAGTCTCAATTGTCTCAGCGTGCCCCACAGGTGGGCCAGCATGGCATGATTGAGCCCCAGTCGCTGAATTCTGCCCCAGCAGGTGCTTTAGTCAGCTAAGCTATCTGGCTGGCCCTTCCTCATCTTTTTGTTCCCTTTCCTTTTGCAAGTTTTAGCTTACTGTAGTCTATCTATCTATCTATCTGTCTATGTATCATCTATCTTTTTTAAAGTTTCAGACACCAAAATTCAAGAAGCATTTATTTCATAAGCTTACACCAAGTACATTCATTACAGCACACCAGGTGCTGAATTATGCAGCAGACTCCTCTGGGACACAGCTCCGAAATCCCCTCATTATCTACGTATCTTTCATGTGCTGTGTCTGTACTCTGGTCACTCAGCAATAAGTCTCAAGTTCATCCGTTTACATAGATATTTACTTCTTGCTGAAATGTGCCCACTTGGGTACATATAAGCAATTTAATTATAATTTAAATGATCCCTTAAGTATTACTGTCAATATTATTATTTATAGTTAATTATATGTTAATATTATTATAATTTAATATGCCCATCATATGTTACAGCAGACATACTAAATGTATCTGACTGACCATCTTAAGTGGGCCAACATCCTGAAAAATGACATTAGAGCTTATTTTCTAGTTAGGCTTTATTTTCAGGGAAATAAGGGATATATATATATATATATATATATATATATATATATATATAGTCTTTTCAGATTGACTTCCTTCCGTTAGTGCAATACGCTGAAGGCACCTCCCTGCCGTATCATAGCTTGATACGTCCATTTCATTTTAACCACCCTAGTATTCCATGGACAGGGTGGTTCATAGTTTCTCCTTCATCTCCTGAAGAATATCTTCTTTGCTTCCAAGTTTTGGCAATTACATAAAAATGATTATGGTTGCTTTTGTATAGGTTTTTATGAGGGCATAGATGTTTTCAATTCATTTGGGCAAATACCAAGAATGCAACAGCTGAGCTTATAGTACGTGAAGTCTTGTAGGAAGGACCCCGGCCAACCATCTTCCAACGTGGCTGTGCCATTTTGTTTCTGACCGGCAGTGACAGAATTGCTGCTGCTTCACACCGCTGCCAGCATTGGATGTGTGTAGATAGGTGTGTAGGTATCGCTGTGGTGTGATGCATTAATTTTTGGAGAAGATAAACAGGAGGAGGATGGCTGGGTCAAATGGAACCTCTAGTCCTAGGTTTTTGAGGAATTGCCCCACTGATTTCTGTTGTGGTTGTACCAGCCTACACTCCCACCAGCGGTGAAGGGTTCCTTTTTCCCTGCAGCCCCTCAGGCATTTGTTATTGGCTGATTTCTTCATGATAGCCATTCTTTCCAGAGTGAGATGGAGTCTCAGTGTTGTTTTATCTTGCATTTCTCTAATGACCAGTGATATCGAACATTTTTTCATACATTTATTTGTCATCTGTATTTCTTCATGTAAGAAGTGTGTGTTCATCTCAGATGCCCATTTTTACATTGGGTCTTTAAATTTAAGGGGACTGATTCTTTTGAGCTTCTTATACATTCTTTTTTTTTTTTTTTCAGGACTGGACTTTGAACTCACAACCTTGCACTTGCCAGGCAGGCACTTGTGCCACAGAGCTATCTCCCTGGCCCTTTTTATATGTTCTTGATAGAGATTCTTTCTTCATCTCTTTGTCCTCTTCCTTTTGCAAACTTTTATCTCCCTTTTTCCTCTTATCTATTTTTCATTCTGCTCTTCATTTTAGTATCATCATCCTCAGACCAAATACTGTTACTTTTAAAGAATTTCAGTGTAACAATGTGTGTGTGTGTGTGTGTGTGTGTGTGTGTGTGTGTTATACTAACAACTCTTTGCCCAGCCCCAGGTGACAAAAGTGTTATCGTGGGCTTTCTAATAGGCATCTGCTTGACTTTTCTGCATTACATTCAAATCTATGGTCCACTCTAAATTAATTTTCATATAAGGTATGAAGTCGTGGCTGAGATTTATTCTCTTGCACATGGATTCTCCAGCATCTTTTTTTACTCTACCCATTGCATTGCTTTTTGATCTTTGCTAAAAATCACTTGGTCATATTTTATGTGGGTGTATTTCTGGGGTTTCGCTTCTGTCTCATTGATCTGTGTTACCAACCCTTAGCCAGTACCACACTATCTCATTTACTGTAAGTTTGTATTTCATCTTAAACAGCAAATGGTTTCTTCTGTTTTTAGCTAGCTTAGTTTCTTTGTCTTTCCAAATGCATTTTAGAATTGGCTCATGCATGTATATATATATATATATATATATATATATATATATATGTATATATATATATATGGCACAATAAATATGCTGTTGACTGGAACTGCATGAACTCTAGAGATCAATTGGGAGGAACAGAAATTTTCACTATATCGAATTCCAATGAATGAACCTGGTATCTTTCCATTTATTTAGGTCTCCTCTGATGCTTTCATTAGCATTTCTTGCATTATCAGTTTTCAGATCTCATATGTGAATGTTAGATTTGTACCTACATCTTTCACTATTTATTTTCTAGGTACAAGTCATGTTCTCTAAAAATAGGGATAATTTTATTTCTTTCTGATCTGTTTACCTCTTAATTTTTTTTTTTT
>PVKN010007694.1:0-26220 GCA_004027915.1 Capromys pilorides | reverse complement strand
GTCCAAACTAGGTTTGTGCTTTTCAGCTTGAGATGCTCCTGCCTCATCCTTCCAGAGTGCTGGTATTATAGGTGTGGAATGCTATGACCGACTCCTGTCCTTTTTTGAGACAGAATCTCACTGAGTAGTTCAGCTGCCCTGGGCTCACTGTGTAGCCCAGGTTGGCCTTGAACTTGCAGCAGTCCTCCTACCTCAGCCTCCCAAGTGTTGGGATTATAGGCATGTGCTACCATTTCTGGCTTTGATTTTTATTTTATTTTCTGATAGGGTTTTGCTGCATTGTCCAGGTTAGCCTCATCCCTGCAAACCTTCTGCTTTGGTCTCCCAAGTAGCTGAGATTATAGGCATATGCCACCGTACTCAACATGTTTTGTTTTAGGCATGTCTTCACTAATCATTGTATTCTGAGGCTCAGGATAAAACAGAAAGAGAACAATCTCAGGATTTATTTATGTTTTATCCATCTTCTCCTTTTTCTCTAGATTAGGCAGTTAGTACACTAATTGGTTAAGTTTGTGTGTGACCAATTATGAAATGAAAAACATTCAAAACTGTATAAATGATGAAAACTTCATTGGTGCATCACTTCTTAAAAAGCATTTATTTGATACAGGGTCTCACTATGCAGTTCAGATTCATAGTGATCCTCCTGTCTCAGCCTCTTCCAGTGCTGGGATTACAGGCATGCGGGACCATGCCCTGTTTTGTGGCCAGCATGGCATGTCTAGGGATCCAGAGCTGGCATGGCATTCTGTACTGGGGAATGAACTCAGGTCCTTGCACTTGCCAGGCAGGCACTTAGACCACTGAGCTCTCTCCCCAGCCCCACTGGTGCATGACTTTTTAAACCCTGCTTGCATGAGAGGGTCTAAAAGTCCTTCCTTTGGAGGTCATCACTGTTAGAAGGTTGTTTTCTAGTAATCAATAAAGTACAACTGGATAGAAGTATCCAAGTTACACATTTTTAGCATTGAATGTGAGCCTGGATAAGGCAGATGAGGGGAATACATGAGCGATAACAGGTAGACAAATAAACTTAAAGATATAGAGTGAGGAAGTTTGGAGTTATTTAAATAATGCTGGTCAAGGAAAGCTTTTCTTAAGATCTCAGTGAAAAGATGAAGTGAGCCATGAAACAATCTGGGGAAGAGTCTACTAGATAGAAGGAACAAGAAGTGCAAAGGCCCTGGGCTAGAAATAATTTGTTGGCCGTGAGGAAGAGCAGTTTTAAGGGTGGAGGTTTGGGGCATAATTCAGTGTTCAAGCTCTTGCCTAGCATCTGGGAGGCTCTGGGTTTGCTCTCTAACCGTGCAGAAATTAGACGAATGAGAACAATAACAAGAGCAGTCATGCAGTTGCACGTAAACTGGGAGAGTGGTGTCTGTGAACCAGATGAGGAAACTCAGGAAGGCAGAAGAGCGATCAGTTGATCATTTGGTGCTGAAGAATGAGAAGAGGGCCTGAGCATTGACTATTGGATCTGGCGAGATCGTTCTCGTTGATAAGTGAAGTTTCTGTTCAGAAATGAGGAAAACTGCCTCGTTGGAGTGAGTCAGAATTTCAGATGGTAGATTATTGTAACCTGAAAACCCACTACAGTGATCTGGAAAGAAGAGATAAAATAGAAACAGACAAAAAAGTTGTTTCAGGTTCATACTTACATTTTTAGAAAGTGCAATCCTCAAGTTCTAGAGAGCAAGTGAAGACCAAATATCACAGTGATAATAGGTTGACTCTGTGGCTTCCTGTAAATTGGATGGGAATTAACATCTTGAGAGTCGAAGATGGCATGGTGTGGTGGCAGGCACTGGTGATATGTGCTACTAAGGAGGCTGAAGCAGGAGGATCACTTGAGCCCAGTTCAAGACTAGCCTGGGTAACAACAAGACCCTAGCTTGATAGACGGATGGGTGGATGGACGAATGGAAGGAAGGGAAGGAAGGAAAAAAGAGAGAAAGCATAAACCCAGGGACTTAAGTTTAAGTAGATACTGGGAACAGAAGATAAGTTCTTGGGCTTTTCTTTTTTTGCGGAACTGGGGACTGAAGTCAGGACTTTGCACTTGCTAGGCAGGCACTTGTGCCCCTGAGCTATCTCCCGGGGCCCTGTCTTGGGCTTTTCTGAGAAATGATTGGACTTCAGATCTTGTTTATGAAGTTTATATCTAGACTATACCGTCAGTGAACAGTTAGACTGGGAAAAAAATTTTGCACACTGGTAGAGGGTGATTAATGAGCATTGTTTTTCTCAGACTGGCTGTTAGAAAGTGGGGAGAAAAGATCTCAAGACTGCAAATGGACATGAGGGAACATTTTCAAGTCATAAAATGTTCTAAATTAAGTTCTGCTTGATGATTTAAAAAATCATCAAATTATGCATTTAAAAGAATGATTTTAATGATATGGAAATGAATATTTCCATGGTTTTTAAAATTTGATCATGGGTACCTTCCAGAAGCAAGCATGAAGCAATCATCTTCCTTAACTCAGGCCATGAAGGCTTCTCTGAGGAGGGAAACAATTGTTTGCAGTCAGCAGAAACTATTAGGGGACAGCAGATAGTAGAATAATGACTTAAAAGCATTAAAGGAAAATAGTTATCAGCTTATAATTGTGTAGTTTATCAAGCGAAAGAGCAAAGTAAAGGCATTTGAGATGAAGAGTTGCTAATACACAAACTTGGTTGAAAAACTACCATGCGATAGATTTAAGATAAAAAGGGATGGGCAGGCAAGATAGCTCAGCAGGCTAAAGCACTTGTTTAGGTCAAGCTTAGGCAACCTCAGGGATCGCAGTTCGATCTCTGGCATCACATGCTGCACCAGCCCCACCCCCAGGGCAGGCTGAGCTGGCCATAATATAAATAAATAGATAAAGATAAATTTCAAAAAAGGGAAATGAGCCCAGAAAACATGATTTTAAGACAAAAATAGACATTATAATAGAAATAGAGGGCTGGTGAGATAGCTCAGTGGACTAAGTGCCTGCTTAGGTAAGCACAGGGACCAGGATTTGATCCCTGGCACTACGTGTCGTGCCAGCCAAGCCCTAGGTGCACTGAGCCCATCACCAAGTCCCAGCATAGTGGCACAGACTAATCCCAGCGCTGGGGAAGCTGAAAGGAGGAAGAACACTATGAATCTGAGCTGCCTAATGAAACCTTGTACCACATACATTATAGCGTTTTTTTGTTTTTCATGTCTTTTGGTGCAGAGTCTCACTAGGCAGCTTGGACTCATAGTGATCCTCTCCAGCGCTGGGATTATAGGCCTGTGTCACCATGCCCAGACTTGGTGGCTGGCTCATTGAGCCTGGGGGTGGGGTCAGTGTGGTATGTGGTGCTGGGGATCGAACCCTGATCCCAGTGCTTGCCTAAGTAGGCACTTAGTCTGCTGAGCTATCTCCCTGGCCCGCCACATACATTTTTTAAAAAAGAAGTAGAGCCAGCCATGGTGGTGCTTGCCCATAATACCAGCTGGTTAGGAGGATTGCAAGTTTGGGGCCACCTGTGCAATTTAGTGAGACTGTCTCAAAATAAAATAAAAGGGGCTGTGGATATAGCCCAGTGGTATGGCACTTTTTCTGGGTTTGAGCTTTAGTACTAGGATAACAAAGGAAAGAAGGGTGAGAAGAAAGAGGGAAACAGGGAGGAAAGGAAGGAAGGAGAAATAGTGTAGACCATCAGTTTTTGATGTCTAGTTAAGTAACATTTCATTGAATAGGTATACATCTTATTTATCGATTCTGGTTTTTTTTTTTTTTGTGGCTGGGCTGGTGTGGCATGTGGCATGTGGTGCTAGGGACTGAACTACAGTCCCTGTATGCTTACCTAAGCAGGTGCTTTAGACTGCTGAGCTATCTCATCTGCCCCTCCTCCCCCTGGCTTTTTTGTTGTTATTTTGAGATGTGACCTTGCTATGTGGTTCCAGCTGGCCTTAAACTTATAGCCATTCTCCTTTCTCCTGAGTTCTGGGAGTACAGGTGTGTGCTACCACTCCGATTCCATTCTGAATTTTGACTTGATTCTAAAAGAGCTCCTGTCCACCTTCCAGTGCTGAGGATTGAACCCAGGGAACTCACACATGCCAAGCACTGAGGCCAACATCAGCATGGCTGTTTTCTGAGATGACTTTGTGCTGCTGGGAGTAATCAGAAAGGGAGAATGCTGAGGGAAAAGCACGTTGGAATATAAGTTTCCAAAACAGAAAACTTAATTATAAGTAAAATAGACATAATGAGAGATACAGCTCATGGTGGAAAACTTACCAAACATGCACAAGGCTGTAGGTTCAATTCCAACACCACAAAAAAAATCTACAGTATATAAAGAGCTCCTTCTCATGATAAGAGAATGACAGTCCAGGGGAATGATAGGAGAGAAAGGGGAAGTAAAAAGAATTAGATGTGTTCTGTACACATACCAATTTCCCATGATGAATGTAATCTGTGACAGATACTGATAAAAATTTTTAAATTTTATTTATTTATTTATTCTTATTTACTTTTGTGTTTTTGAGACAGCGTCTCTCTATATAGTTCAGGCTGGCCTTGAGCTCACTTTGTAGCCTAGGCTGCCCTTGATCTCCCAATGATCCTCCTGCCTCAGCCTCCCAAGTTCTGGGATTACAGTACCACAAAAAAAAGTATCCACAATATATAGTGTAAAACAAAAGAATTTTAAAAACCAGGCCAAACATGTAGCTTAGCAGCACAACACCTGCTTAGCAAGTGCAAGGTCCTGAGTTCAGTTCCTGGTATCCCCACTGCCAAAAAAAGAAAAAAAAGAATACAGACAAATAAGGTAGTTGTCGGGGTCGGCAAGATGGCTCAGCGGTCTAAAGCACCTGCTCAGGAAAGTTGAGGCAACCGCAGGAACTGTGGTTCGATCCCTGGCACCACATGCTGTGCCAGTCCCACCTCCAGGGCAGGCTGAGCCGGCCATAACACATATAAATAAATATATATATATATATATATATATATATATATATATATATATATATATATTTTTAAAGGTAGTTTGTCAACAAAGGATTGGGGCAGAGGAAATTATTTTTGGAGGAAGTAATTTAATTAGTAATTAAACAGTACTTGATTGAGAGTACTTGCCTTGCCATATGTTTATGGATTGAACATAGTAGAAAATAAGATTTGCCACAAATAACTAAAGTATAGATAATCAGAAATTTAATCAGCCCACAAATATGTGAATCTGAAGCCATGAAAGAGCTCAGGATGAGGTAGACGCCAGACAACGTATTTTCTGTTGTAACTCAGAAACGAGGCAGGTCCAAAAAGGAAAATAATGCTTTATTTAAGCTGGTGCCCAGCGGCATACACCCAGCAAGATATGGCAGGGTGCGCGCCACGGCAAGAAAACAGTTGGTTTTTAAGCCTGCAAACCGCAAAAGGGGTGGGGTGGTGGGAGTACAGCTTTGGGAAGGCCAGATAGGGGCTGCAGGGCTCCCGGCAAGGGAGAGGCAAGGGGATATACTCCTGGAGGAGCCAGATATAGGCTGCAGGGCTCAGGGCAAGGGGGAGGCAAGGGAGTCCACTCTTGGAAGAATTCAGATATGGGTTACAGAGATCATCTGGGGCAGTAAGACAGTGGATAAGCACAAAGTTTTAGTTTAAACAAGGTATGGAATGACAGCGCATACAGAACCAGATGGAGGCGCTTTGCTTAGGATACAACACCTTCTAGGTTGATATGGCAGCCCAACCCACCAGGCATCTCCGCCTTTCTTCTCTTTATAGGCTCCCTGGGTCCCAGCCCTTTGCATCCCCATTGGTCCCTGCAGTCAGCCAGCCAGCTGTGCTTCAGCACTATGGCCCACCTCCGACAAGTGCACAGGTGACTGCCCAGCTGGCCGGAATGCACATCAGCGGTGCTATGGCCCCAGCCCCTCCCCCTGCAGGGCTGGGCTATGGTAAGTAATGGTGACCCCAGGAGTTTTTTTCTTTTTGACAGGGTCTCACTATGCAGTTCAGGGCTCACTTTGTAGCCCAGGCTGGTCTTGAGCTCACAAAGATCCTCCCAACTCAGTCTCCCAAGTGCTGGGATTACAGACATGTACCGCCATGCCTGGCTACCACAGAAATATTTTTGTACCCTTTTCAGAAGCCTGAGGCTCTGGGAGTACACCTGAGTGCCTTTTATTTCCTGTGCCTCTGAGCTCCAGAAGATGCAGCAGGCATACTCGCCCTCTCTTTCGTGGGAAGAGATTTGCTGAAGGAGGCAGAATGACTTCTGACTCTTACCTTTTCTGTTCCTCAGGACAACCAACATTGCTGGCCTCAGCCTCAGGAAGTTTCTCTAACTCTGGTCCATATGGCTCCTATCCTCAGAGCCAGGCTCCTTCTGTTAGCCAGGCCCAAGGTCATCCTGGGGTTCAGCCTCCCCAGCGGTCTGCCCCTCCTCTGGCCTCCAGCTTCACACCCCCAACTTCAGGGGGTCCTCGGATGCCTTCAATGACTGGTTCACTCCCACCTGGACAGGGTTTTGGGGCCCCGCCCATGAACCAGCCCAACCATGTGTCCTCACCTCCTCCTCAAGCTCTGCCCCCAGGCGCCCAGATGACTGGGCCCCAAGGACCACCTATGCACTCCCTCCAGCAGCCAGGCTACCAACTGCAACAAAATGGTGAGTTTTTCCCAGGGTCTAGATGAATAGCTTGAGAGCATCATTCCTTGGTTGTGAAGTTGACAAGACATTCTTCCGTTCTCATAGTTCAGATAATGGTCTTTGAATGACTTCACCAGGCACTAATGTGCCTCATAATTCTATGTTTGTAGGATTCCTAAGGCTTCAGGTCTCAGGCCAGAGGCCAAGAGACAAATAGGGGATTTAGAGTTCATCACCTTGTGTCTTTGTCTCTCAGGTTCCTTTGGACCAGGCCGGGGCCCTCAGCCCAATTATGGAACCCCCTACTCTGGAGCACCCACTTTTGGCAGTCAGCCTGGGCCTCCTCAGCCACTGCCTCCTAAGCGCCTGGACCCTGATGCCATTCCCAGCCCTGTAAGTCGATACTTATGTGGTCTTGGGAAAGGAAGTTTGTGGCTACCAGACAGGCCAGTCGATCTAGATGAGATGTTTGCCTAGAATGTTCTGATAATTTTCCTTATTCATTCATCTTGGAGGCCTAATTGAATCTTCAGTTTTCAGTTCCAGAATTCCTTTTCATTCTTGGGCAGTTTCATTCTGCAGCTGCACAGAGAAGGAAGGGAAACCAAGAAAGAGCAGCGTCAGTAGAGCCCTAGGTGGGGGTTGTGTTCTGTAGCTTCTGGGTCTTATGGCATGGTTATCTCTGCCCTTCAGTGGAGTAGTAGCCGGGTTGTGTCCTCTTAGGCCTAGTAGTTTAGCATTCTTTGGTGTTACGTGTTCAGGGGAAGGCAGCCTTACTGGTCCTCTGCTCCTACCCCAACAGTGCTAAAGGAGGAAGTTCCTAGTACTTTTGGTTGGTATCCCCTGTGGTGTGAATAGGAAGAGTGGACTACAGTGTGTGAGGGTGATTGCGTGTGTGTGTGTGTGTGTGTGTGTGTGTGTGTGTAAGGATCCATGGGCACAAGGAAGCTGCTCCTTCAAGCAAAAGAGTGAACCTTTCTCAGCCTCAGTCTCTCCTTAGCAGACTTGGGCTAGAGGTTGGGACTGTACTATGCTCCTATATAGAGGCTACTTTATAGTCCTGTCTATAACATTGCTGTCAGTTACCCACCATGCTTAGCCATTGCCATATTTCATTCTGTTCTTTTTCCTTTTCCTTTGGGGACCCACCAAGTGAGGGAGCCTTTTGGCTAGGGGGACCTATGATGGCTGAGCAGCCCCTCTTTTTTTTTCCCCCTTTATAGTGGGGAGAGTCTGGTTAGATGTGAGGGAGGCTGGTTCCCATGTAAGTAGTGATGGAGGTTTGGCTTTTGGAGGGAACATTTCTCCTCTTAAGGTTTCTCCCATTTGGCCTCTTCTATAAGCCCCACTTGCCTCCTGTTTGTTCCCTCTCCTCATCTTATTACATCATATTCTGAGACACTGAGGTTTGGAATTTCAGATGCAAAGAGGGCCTGATTTCAGCAGTCTGAGCTGGGCTCCAGCTGTTGTCTAACTCATCAGGGTCGAGAGAAGTAACATCTGCCTCTTGTTCTTTTGTCTCCCTCCCAATATCCCCCTGCTGCCTTTAAAATTAAAACACTAAAAGCAACTCAATGAGCTGCCTCCTCAGCAGAAAACCAGGCACAGAATAGACCCTGATGCCATTCCTAGTCCAGTAAGTGCAGGGGGTGGGTGTGTGTGCGCGTGTCATCCCTGTATTAGTGCCATCCATGCATGCCTCTGACCTCATCTCCACCTCATCCACCATGTCCATCCCTCTGCATTCTCTCCCCATAGCCCTTCTAGATCTCACTTTTCCAAGCTGAAGGATATGCATGCTTCAAGTCACCATAGAATGAACAAGTAGCAAGCTATCAGCCATGAGTGCCATGAGTATGGGGTGGTAGAAGGACAGGCTCTTAGGGCATGGCCAGAAGACATGTTCAGTTTCAGTTTTAGTCCTGCTGCCTCCTTCAGGAACTTGGCTGTGACATGTGATGGAACAGGACAAAGCCAAGCAGTAGATCTCTTCCCTTTGGTTTTCATCTGTCTACAGCCTGTTGTAGAGATACATTTGTGTAGGTGGCTACTAATATACAGGTTCTTAATATCCCAAACTGGCATTTCTTACAGAGGAGAGGATTGCTGGTTTGGGAAAATATGAGCCACTCTCTCATCAGGAGAGTTTTTGATGCATTTCTAAGCTTCAAACCTTTTTGCTGCTGGTTACAGTTATTTGACCTTTACTTTTTTGGTTTTATCACACTCACCTTGAAGTAACTGACCAAAGGTCACCAGCCTGCACAAAGATTTGATCACCAGCTTTGCATATCCTTTTTTTCCCCCCTAATTTTCACTGTCTGTCACATGTGGGGCTGAGAAGTGGATATTTAACTTGTGTATATGCACACTGATGCTTACCTCAGAGGAAGGTAGCATCTGCTTCCTCACCTTACCTGATCATTTCTGGCTGTTTTAATTCTCTCCTTACCCTGTCTCTTGTTAATTTCATTGAGTGTAGAGTCATTCCAGGTAGAATCATTTTTACGTGGTTGCCTCTGTCTGTTTTCCTGCTCTGACTCAGTGTACCTTGGGGGAAGGAGGTGGGAAGGTTCCTTGGGGGAGAGATGTGACCTCTAAATGTCTCTAATAGTCTGGATCAGAGCTGGAACTTTCCTGGAATGGAAGCAGTGAGATGGTGCTAATCTTTGATTGGAGATTAGGGAGCAATTCATCAAGAAACCATTCTCAGTGTGGCCTGCCCAGCAACCTGCTGCTGGTTATAATGCGCAAGAGCAGGCCTGATGCACGAGGCATTCTTTGGCAAATTGTAAAGTTTCTGTGCTGCTGCAGCTCTAGCCTTTTTTTTTTCTTGACATTGTAGGACCTGGCACATCCTTTCATTTATCATCTCATTCATCTGACTTTTTCCCTGCAGATTCAGGTCATTGAAGATGACAGGAACAACCGGGGTTCAGAGCCATTTGTTACTGGTGTACGGGGCCAGGTGCCACCCTTAGTCACCACCAACTTCCTGGTGAAAGACCAAGGTGAGAAGGGCATACATCCTCTCTAAGGGGCCTTTGCTCTAAGGTTATCAGCTTCGGAGCTTTTGTGGTCTTTAACCAGAGACCAGTCCTTATGTGGGGAAAGGCACCATCAACTCAAGCGCTTGTGGAGGTGATGGAATAAGCCTCTGATGAAGGACTGGTATCTGCAGGAATTCTGTGCTCTGACCCAGGACTTCTGCCTTTTCCTTTAGGGAATGCAAGTCCCCGATACATCCGATGCACATCCTATAATATCCCTTGCACATCTGACATGGCTAAGCAGGCTCAGGTGCCCCTGGCAGCTGTCATCAAGCCCCTGGCAAGGCTGCCCCCAGAGGAGGTAAGTGAAAAAAGGGGCTAGAATATAATGAAAAGAGGGCAGGATGGGAATCAGAAGTCTTACTATATATGATCCTGGTTGGCATTATGGAAGACATCTTGATTGGGCAGGACAGGATGGTGTCTTCAGTAGCTTTTCTTTCCGGGGTATGTAGCTGGAAGAATGGTAGGGATGACAGCAAAAGCCCAAGGAATTGCAGTGTGAGACTAGGGTTTATAAGAGAAGCTGGGAAAGGCAGCTGGACATAGGAACCTCTCATTGTGTGCTCATTTGCACGAGATAAGCATTCTGATTTTTTCTTTATGTGCTGTCCTGTCACAGCACATAAGTAGGTTAGGGATATTATGACAACATCTAAAAGAAAAGGTATATTACCATCTAATATTGTATCCTTCAGCTGGCTTGGGTCCTAATATGTCACTCTAGTTCCTGAAACCACTGTGGAGAAAAGAGCAAGGCAGCTTTTTTTAAGGCCTTGGTAGCTTACCCTCATGTTTCTGCCTCACTGGTCTAAATTAAAATAGAAGGCCGGGGATATAGCTCCACAGCATAAGTATTTGCCTGGCAAAAGTAAGATCCTGAATTTGATCCCTGGTACTGAAAAAAAAAAAAAAATTAGAATTCTCTGGACCTGGAAGCTCTAGGCGCTGTTTATATTGTTTCTCTCCATCTTCCTCTGTATTTTTTCTTTCTCATTCCCAGTGGGGATACTTGGGCTGTTCTCTTACCTATAGGGTGACATCTACCTGGATCACTAATTGGTGACACAGAATTCTACTGTGGGCAAGGAGAGGTGTCAGAGAAAGAAGCAGGGGTCAAGATCCCTAGGGCAGGAGTGGGAAGGATTGACGTTAAGGCCAGAATCCTGGGTAATCTTCGCCTTCCCCCTTGTACGCCCATGATAGCCCTTGGCTTGCTATGACCAATCTCATAGCCCCACTTCTCTTCCAGAAAGAAAATGCAGTCTTGAGTCAGGTGTGGTGGCACATGCCTGTAATCCCAGCATTTGGGAGCCTGAGGCGTGAGGATTGTTGAGAGTTTGAGACCAGCCTGGGCTACAAAATAAGCTCCAGGCCAGCCTGAGCTGCATAGCGAGATCTGGTCTGAAAAAGACCAGAAAAAAAAAAAAAAAAAACCAAACAGACAGAAAAGAAATGCAGCCTGAGATCAAAGTAAAGAGGGAATGAAAAATAAATAAATAGAGAACGGTGGAATGGAGGTTCCTTTGGGCATTTTCTTGTGATCAGCACCCTCATCCCATGTTCTCATCCTTTCCACTGTGCCCCTCTCCAGGAGCGCTTGCCCTTTTCCCTCTGGGCTGTTCCTTCTCACCTGTTCCAGATGTCTCAACCACTGTGGCTTCCATGTCTGAGCCTCTCCCCTTTGCTCCTTAGGCCTCACCATATGTCGTGGACCACGGGGAATCTGGCCCCTTGCGCTGCAATCGCTGCAAAGCATACATGTGCCCTTTCATGCAGTTCATCGAGGGAGGGCGGCGCTTTCAGTGCTGCTTTTGCAGCTGTGTCAATGATGGTATGGCTGTGGAGGCTGGGATCTGGGGAGAAGGTTCTGATGACAACTTGATGGTTCTCCTTTGTAGTTAGATAAGGATCCATTTTTTAGGATCTGGAAACAGGGCACATGTGAGAATGTGGCGCAGTGGAGTGATATGGGGCAGCTCAGCTAGGGTCAGATGTACCAAATTTGAGCTTGGACCCTTTAAATGACATTCTGCATACTCCCCACAGTTCCGCCCCAGTATTTCCAACACCTGGATCACACCGGCAGACGTGTGGATGCTTATGACCGACCTGAGCTATCCCTGGGGTCTTACGAATTCTTGGCCACTGTAGATTACTGCAAGGTGAGGGAAGGTAGAGGGGGAGGAGCCGTGGGTAGAGAATAATGAAACAGCTAAGGAACGCTGTTATCATGTCTCTCACCCCCCCTGGTTCCTTTGATTCTGGCTACTTCTTGGTCAGCTGGCCTGCTCAGCTGGCCCCTTTCCTCCCAACATTTCCTTCTGCAGAACAATAAGTTTCCCAGCCCTCCTGCCTTCATCTTTATGATCGACGTCTCATACAATGCCGTCAGAACTGGTCTCGTTAGGCTCCTCTGTGAGGAGCTTAAGTCACTGTTAGACTACCTACCTAGGTGAGAGTTGTGGAGCTGAGGTGCTTCCTTTGGCCAGTAGTGGGGGCTCTGGGTTGATGGTGCAGGCAGAGCTCAGTGTTATGAAGTTGTGATTAGTGGAGGTGTCAAATCTAAGTAATTGTGTCATCTTTACAGGGAAGGTGGGGCAGAAGAATCAGCAATCCATGTTGGCTTTGTCACCTACAATAAGGTGCTTCACTTTTACAATGTGAAGAGCTCATTGGCCCAGCCACAGATGATGGTTGTATCTGATGTGGCTGACATGTTTGTGCCACTGCTGGATGGCTTCCTGGTCAATGTCAATGAGTCTCGGGCAGTCATCACTAGGTAAGAGCCAGATTGTTGGGGTGAAGGGGAGTAGAGAGGGTATATAGAAGGACAGGGAGCAAGGCAAGGTAGCACATTCCTGTTTTCCAGGTGTTTGGGAGACTGAGGCAGGAAGATCTCAAGTTTGTAAGTCCAGCTAACATAACTCAGTGAGACATTATCTCAAAATAGAAAAACAGGTTAGGGATATAGCTCAGTAATAGAGCACCTAGCATAATGGAGATTGTTGGTTTAATACTTAATACCACAAAAACCAAAAGCAAAATGAAACCAAAAAAGGCTGGGAGAGGCTAAGGCAGGAAGGTCACTGTGAGTTCAGGGCCAACCTCTGCTACATAGTGAGTTCAAGGTCAGCTTAAACTGCATAGTGAGCCCCTATCTCAAAATGAATGAATGAGTGAATGAATGGGTGGGTGGGTGAGTGGATGGATGGATGGATGGATGGATGGCCAGGTAGTTGAACAGAGGAGTCTGTAGTGAGGCAGGGGTTGTAGCTCAGGTGTTCTCACTGTCTGGGGGCCAGATGACTGTTGGAATAAGAGTGAGGCATAAGAATCTGGGTAGCAATTTTGGTCATCTCCTGTCACCTGTCTCTTCAGCCTACTGGATCAGATTCCAGAAATATTTGCAGACACAAGGGAAACAGAGACAGTATTTGCACCAGTTATCCAGGCTGGGATGGAGGCCCTGAAGGTAAGGCTGGAGTCCTGGACAGCTTTCTCTGTTTTGATTTCCTCTGACCATTGTTGTCTCCTGGAAATCTGCATCCTTTTTCTTCAGTAGTTGATGGCTGTCCAGTAAGTCAGCTTGTCTGATACTTGGCACTTAATAAGTGACAAAGGAAGGGATAAATGAATAATGGGTGAACAAAGGAAAGAATAAACAGTGCTGTCTTCTCTCCTAGGCTGCCGAGTGTGCAGGGAAGCTGTTTTTGTTCCACACATCCTTGCCCATTGCAGAGGCTCCAGGGAAGCTGAAGAACAGAGATGACAGGAAGCTGATCAACACGGACAAAGAGAAGGTGTGGGACTAATAGGTGGGAGGAGGGTGATGACACCTCCTAGTGTCCATTTGGAACTTTCTTACAGGACTATATTCTGCCCTACCATGTGTCACATCTGTGATTGCCAGCCTGCTTCTCCGTTCCCACACTGTTCACCCCATTTTAGCCCAAAGCCTTTGTTGGACTTTTTTTTTTAAAGAGCACTTTTTAGCACTATTATAAACTCCTAGCTAGTAGATGAAAGTCTTAGAAGTATTTGAGTATACCATATTACATTATCACATGAACAGTTTAGGAAGAGGACAGAACTGAGATACTTAAGTATTTTTTTCTACTCCTCCCTAGACTCTGTTCCAGCCTCAGACGGGTGTGTATCAAACTCTGGCCAAAGAGTGTGTGGCCCAAGGTTGCTGTGTAGACCTCTTCCTCTTCCCTAACCAGTACGTGGATGTGGCCACACTCTCAGTTGTTCCCCAGCTCACTGGTGGCTCAGTCTACAAATATGCTTGCTTTCAGGTACAATGTGGGACTCTGGGTAGCAGGTGGCAGCAGAGCTGGGAATGTTGTTTACATGTGGAGTGGCTGTTTAGCTGCTGACTCATGAGTAAGAATTGAGCTGCTGGCACAGTGACTCATGCCCTTGGTTCAAGCTACTTGGGAGGCTGCGTCAGAATGATCACAGATTTGAAGCCTTTAAGGAGACTTAGTCTCAAAATTTAAAAAGGACTAGAGGCGCAGCTCAGTATTAGAGTGCTTGCCTAGTGTGCACCAGGATCACAGTTTCTATCTTCATGACCACAATTAAAAAAAGAAAACTGAGCTGAAGGAGTGTAAAGTGAACCATGAGAATGTGGCAGTTAAAAGAGTGGGTCTTGGTGGGGGGGACTGGCGAGACAGCTGAGCCATCTAAAGCTAGGCAAGCGCAGGGAGTGCAGTTCAATCCTGGTGCCACATGCTATAGCAGCCCCAGCCCCAGGGCAGGCTGAGCTGGCCACCAAAAAAAAAGAGTAAGTCTTAGAATCCAGTCCTGGCCTCACCATTTGCTGGCTTTGTGACCTAGGATAAATTACTTAGTCCTTCCTTTGTTCTTTCATCTGTAACGTGGAGTTTTAATACTTATTTATTAAGATTTGTGTACAGAATTAAATGATATATAAAGCATTCTGTGTGGCACCTGGTATGTACCTGGGTGCTTAAAAGCTGTCACTGTCATCATCATCGTTTACTCTTGCTGTCATTATGATGAAGCAGGCTTGTGGAGTGAGGGGTAGGAAGGCTGACTACAGTGAGCTCTGTGCTCAGTGATGTTACTTTGGGTCTGGGGGACTACAGGTGGAGAATGACCAGGAACGGTTCCTGAGTGACCTTCGTCATGATGTGCAGAAGGTTGTTGGCTTCGATGCTGTGATGAGGGTCCGCACAAGCACTGGTAAATCTGGTTAAAGAGCAGGTGGCAGGTGACCCTCTGAGGAAGCCGCATGGCACCTGTCATGCCTCTAGCCCTGACCCTATTCCTGTGGCCTCAGGTATCCGTGCTGTAGATTTTTTTGGCGCTTTCTACATGAGCAACACAACAGATGTGGAGCTGGCTGGGCTGGATGCGAACAAGACAGTGACTGTGGAGTTCAAGCATGATGATCGGCTTAACGAAGAGAGCGGCGCCCTCCTGCAGGTGGCAGGCCGAAGGAGGCAGGGGCTGTGAAGGAAGTGTAGGGAAGAGAATGAGGGGTAGAGAGGACTGGAAGAAGTGCTGGGGGAGGAGTGGAGTGGATCATGCATTTCTTCGAGTTTAATAACATAGCAAAGGGGCAGCTGCTTCTGAAGATCTTTGTGAGGGAGGGGTGTGAGCTCCCCCTTTCTCCCTCCCCTAGTGTGCCCTGCTTTATACCAGCTGTGCAGGGCAGCGCCGGCTCCGCATCCACAACCTGGCCCTGAATTGCTGCACCCAGTTGGCTGATCTGTATCGGAACTGTGAGACTGACACACTCATCAACTACATGGCCAAGTTTGGTGAGAGTGGAGGCAGGGCAGTGTGGGTTTGGGGCTGAGATGGTCCAGGTGGTTAGTGATTGAACATTCCCAGAGAGGTGTGATGCTGAGCACACACATGTGGTGGATGGCTGACAGTGGTGCTACCTTCCTTCCCCACCCAGCATACCGGGGTGTCCTGACCAGCCCTGTGAAGACTGTGCGTGACACTCTCATCACCCAGTGTGCCCAGATCCTGGCATGTTACAGAAAGAACTGTGCTAGTCCCTCTTCTGCAGGACAGGTAGGGCAAGCAGTTAGTGGAGGGTGGGGACAAAGTTTTGCATATAGGAGAGAATTCTCATGGTCATTGACTTTGATGAAATCCCCAGTTGATCCTTCCTGAGTGCATGAAGCTACTTCCAGTTTACCTAAACTGTGTATTGAAGAGTGACGTCCTACAACCTGGAGCTGAAGTCACTACTGATGATCGTGCCTATGTTCGACAGCTGGTTACCTCCATGGATGTGGCTGAGACCAATGTTTTCTTCTACCCTCGGCTTCTACCACTGGTGCGACTGAGGGTTGAAGTATGAGACACTGCTTTGAGAAAAGAACTTCCAGGAGGAGGAAGGGAAGCAGTTATCCAATATGTAAATTTGTTTCATTTCACATGTTACTAGCTGGGCGTGGTGGTGCACACCTATAATCCTAGCCTATAATCCCAGCACTTCGTAGGCTGAGGCAGGAGGATCAGTGCGAGTTCTAGACCAGCCTGGGCTACAAAAGTGAGCTCAAGGCCAGCCTGAACTGCAAAGCAAGAGCCTGTCTTAAAAAACAAACCAACAACAACAAAAACCCATGTTACTGAGACTGCAGAAGAACTGGTGTCAGGGAACTTACTAGGCCATGTGTATGTGTGGAAGGGAGCAGGTATGTCTATGGTTGTTGGTGACCTTCTGCCTCTGCTTTTGTCCAGACAAAGTCTCCCATTGAGAGTACCACTGAACCACCAGCAGTTCGAGCATCTGAAGAGCGTTTAAGCAGTGGTGATATATATTTACTGGAGAATGGGCTCAACCTCTTCCTCTGGGTAGGAGCAAGTGTCCAACAAGGTGTCGTCCAGAGCCTTTTCAATGTTGCCTCCTTCAGTCAGATCACCACTGGCTTGGTAAGAGCCCAGAATTAAGGATGTGGATGTAGTATGTGGTGTGAGCAGGCACCTGTCCCCTTAGTATCCAGCAGTACAGTACAGTGCAGTATTGGTGAGGAGGGAGAGAGGAAGGTACTGTCATTTTTCCAAGCTTATTTCTGGTAATGCATAACTCTGTTGCCCTTTCTTGACTGAACTCTGAGTAACTTAAGGATGAATTAATTTTATGTTCCAGAGTGTCCTGCCAGTTCTGGATAATCCACTGTCCAAGAAGGTTCGAGGTCTCATTGATAGCTTAAGGGCACAGAGATCACGGTACATGAAGGTAACACTGATCTGAACCCTGAATGTCTCACCTTTCCAATTCTCACCTGGGAGGCAGGGAATGGTTGTGGGTGTGCTTAATTTCCTTTGGCCTTGCCTTACCACTCCACATTGTGGCCCTAGCTTACTGTGGTAAAACAGGAAGACAAGCTGGAGATGGTGTTCAAGAACTTCCTGGTGGAAGACAAGAGCCTGAGTGGGGGAGAATCCTATGTGGACTTTCTCTGTCATATGCACAAGGAGATTCGGCAGCTACTGAGCTAAAGCAAATGGGTAAATGGCACAGGGTCCCAGGCCAGCTTCCAGGAAGCAACCCAGGATGGCAGAGAAATTGGGATAGTTCCATATCTTATAAGTCATTGTAAGCTGACCTCAGTCTCTTTGGGGGGAGGGGGAGATATAAGGAGACACCTTCTTTCTGGGCTTAAGTATCCTACCACACTGTCACGTCCTGCTGATGGAAGGTGCCCCATCCCTCACTCCACCCCCCTTTTCCTGCTAATCCTGTCCTAATGAATGTAGTTTCTCAGTTCACTGTATGATTTGGTGTTGGGGGTTTGGAGGCACCGAGATCCTAGCAATGTGTACTGGACCAGCCTCCAAGAAGAAAAGCAGGGAGAGGCAAAGGATTAGGGATCCCAGAGTTACTACAGGAGATATGGCTAATGCAGCTCCGTGCCATCAACAACTTCCTATATTAGGGATAAAACATCCAGGTGCACAAGAGCTGGTGTATGACCATAAATAATAGAGAGGAAAGTGGTCAGTACTGGGCCAGGAGGTCGGCAGCCAAGGGAAGGTGGTTAATTAGCTTTCTCTTCTCTGCTCCCACTGCGTGTGCTCTCCCCTGCAATGACTGCTGATCACTTCGTGGATAGAGGCATGTTCTCAGAGACATGAATAAGCCTGGGAACTAAGTTGCAAAGTATATTAACACACCTGGGAGAGGTCCCAGCCTCCTTTCCAGCTGGAGAGGCCCTGACACTGGATGGTTCTGTAGGGAGCCTGATCATCAACTTGCAATACCTCACAGAGCCAGCCCACATCTATCCAGCTCCCACTGGAAACATCCCTTCTCTAAGCCAGGGGTTGCTGGGGAGAGGCAGAAGTAGCTGGAGCCCTGTCCTCTCCCTCTGGGACACCACTTGGGTTTTGGTGTGAACTGAATGCCTGACAGTAACTTTCCAACCCAACTGCCTGGGGCAGGACAAGGGCTAGAATGGACGGTGGCCAGGCTTGCCTGCTCCCAGCCTGGGATGCCCCTGCTCTGGACCTCTCATTCCTCTTCATTGGTTTATTTTTCAATGCATCTTTAATTTGTAAAGAAATAAAATAAGTTGTAACCAGTAACTTTGGCTTACTCAGGATGGTGCCTGATCAGCCTTGCCCTCTGGTGGAACAGGGTTGCGCATGCGCCGCGTGTCCCCGTGGTACAGGACCTCGTCCCCTCTCGACTCACCACTGGGCGGGGTCTGGTGCCATCCGAGGGCGCCGGCTACGGGAAAGGACATGGCGGCCAGCCACGTCGGGGCCCTGCTGGCCGCCTTGGGGGTCCTCAGTGTGTGTGAAGCCCACGGTCCTGAACCCGAGGCGGCTTGGGCGGAACCCTGGGACGGCACGGTGTTCCGGCCGCCCTCGGCGCTCGGCGCAGTGAGGGTGTCGTCGCGCCGGCCCGGGACCCCGCAGCCGGAGCAGGAGGCGGCCATGGACTTGCCAGTACTCCTGTGGTGGAGCCCAGGGCTGTTTCCCCACTTCCCGGGCGACTCGGAGCGCATCGAGTGCGCGCGCGGCGCATGCGTGGCATCCCGGGACCGGCGGATGCGGGCCGACTCGCGGACGCGGGCGCTGCTCTTCTATGGTACCGACTTCCGCGCGTCGGAGGCGCCGCTCCCGCGACTGGCGCACCAGAACTGGGCGCTCCTGCATGAGGAGTCGCCCCTCAATAACTTCCTGCTAAGCCACGGCCCGGGCATTCGCCTCTTCAACCTCACCGCCACCTTCAGCCGCCACTCGGACTACCCGCTGCCGCTGCAGTGGTTGCCGGGGGCCGCCTACCTGCGCCGCCCGGCGCCTCCGCTTCACGAGCGCGCCGAGTGGCGCCGCTCCGGCTACGCGCCGGTACTCTATTTGCAGTCCCACTGCGACGTGCCCGCTGACCGCGACCGCTATGTGCGCGAGCTCATGCGCTACATCCGGGTGCGTGGGGGCTGGCAGCCGCGGGGGTAGGGGTGGTGGCGGCGGCGGGTGGAGGCTCCCGGCCCGGGGATGCGCTGCCGCGGGCAGGCTCTCCTGACGCCGCCCTGTGCTCCGCCTAGGTGGACTCCTACGGGAAGTGCCTACAGAATAAGGAGCTGCCGACTGCGCGGTTGCAGGACACAGCCACGGCCACCACCGAGGATCCAGAGCTCCTGGCTTTCTTGTCCCGCTATAAGTTCCACCTGGCTCTCGAAAATGCCATCTGCAACGACTACATGACCGAAAAACTGTGGCGCCCCATGCACCTGGGCGCTGTGCCCGTGTACCGCGGCTCCCCCTCTGTGAGGGACTGGATGCCCAACAACCACTCCATCATCCTTATCGACGACTTTGAGTCCCCTCAGAAACTGGCGGAGTTTATTGACTTTCTAGACAAGAATGACGAGGAGTATATGAAATACCTGGCCTACAAACAACCCGGGGGCATCACTAATCAGTTCCTCCTGGATAGCCTGAATCAGCGGGAGTGGGGAGTGAATGATCCTCTACTTCCTAACTACCTTAATGGCTTTGAATGTTTCGTCTGTGACCACGAACTGGCTCGGCTGGACGCGGAGAAGGCTCATGATGCCTCTGTTGGGGACATCCCTGTCCCTGAGCCTCACATTGCCCAGCCCTCGCATATGGACTGCCCAGTGCCCACACCTGGCTATGGCAACGTGGCAGACATTCCTGAGAATGACAGGTAGGGGTTGCTGGCATTGCCCTGAGCAGCTGTCAGATGACTTATTTGCTTATTGTGAGCCACAAACCAGCACTAGGTATTGAGGGGAGCAGGAGGAAATTATGGCATGAGCTCATTCTGCCTGGAAGGTGTGAAGTAGTTGGTGAAATGAGGTAAATTGAAAAAGATGAAGATAGGAAATATAATAGAGGGAGGTGACAACACATGAAAATCAGCTTGTGTGAACAGTGTTGGCAACAGCAGGCCAAAAGAAGGTTTGAATCCCAGCGGAGGGCCTGTGTGGGAAAGTGATGAGGGAGAGTGAAGGTTGGGTAGATGAACTGGGGCAAGGCTGTAAGTAGCTCAAAATTCTGGAATAGATGCAGAATTTTGGAATTTTGGATTGCCCTTAAAAATCAACCTTGAGGCTTGGGAGATAGCTCAGTGGAATGAGTGCTTGCCCGGCAAGCACAAGGTCCTAAGTTTGATTCCCTGGTACCACCAAAAAAAAAAAAAAAAAATCTCATGGTCAGGCCCACTGCCATAATCCCAGCTTTTGGAAGGCTGATGCAGGAAGGTCACCGCAAGTTTAAGGCCAGCCTGCACTGCATATGAGATCTTGTCGAAAAAACACCAAAAACCCAGAAAAACAAAACAAAACAAGGACTGGGGAGTGGAATAAGTGCTTACCTGGCAAGCACAAGGTCCTGAGTTCGATTCCTGGTACCACAAAAAACAGAACAAAAACCCTCAAGTTCAGCTACTTGAGCACCTTCTGTATGGTGGGAGTGGAGCTACACAGGTACACCTTTTTTCTTTTTTTATGGTACTAAGGATGGCACCCAAGGCCTCTCAAGTGCTAGGCAAGCACCTCGGAACTATATTCCCAGCCTAGGATGAAGTGAGCATTTTGAAAATGGTGTTTTGTTTTTTAATTTGGTTTGAGTGCTGCTAGGGATTGAACCCAGCACTTTGTGTATTCTAGGCAGGTGTTCTACCACTTTATCTCTTTACCTTTTTGTGTGTGTGTGTGGTACCAGGAATTGACCTCTGGACCTCACACTTGCCAGACAGTGCTGTGCTGCTGAGCTATTTTTCTTTTTCTTTTTCTTTTTTTTTTCAGATAAGGTCTCACTCCGTAACCCAGGCTGGCCTTTAACTCCTGACAGTCCTTTTGCCTCAGGCTCCCAAGTGTTGGGATTATAGATGTGTGCCATCCAGTCTGCCTTAGTCTTCCTTTTTGTGTGTTTGTGTGTGTGTGTGTGTGTGTGTGTGTTTCTGTGTTGGTACTGGGAATTGAACTCAAGACCTTGCACTTGCCAGGCAGGTGCTGTGTTGCTGAGCTATATCCCTGGCTTGCTTTCACTCTTAAAAGTACTTTTAACTTCAAGCAAGACATGGTGGAGCACACCTTTAATCACAGCTTGCTCAGGAGCTAATGTAGGAGAATTGCAAAAACAAAAAAATTTTTTTTTTGGTACAGGGGATTTAACTCAGTACCTCGTGCTTGCCAGGCAGGTGCTTATAGCACTGAGCCATCTCCCTGGCCAGAATTGCAAAACTGAGCTCAGACTAGGCAATTTAATGGGACCTTGTCTCAAAATAAAATATGAAAAAGGGCTAAGCATGTAGCTCAGTGCAACAGAAGGCTCTGGATTCAGTTCCAAGGAGACACACACACACAGCCTACCTTGATTTGGTAAGTTGTACTCACCATACACAGAACTGAAGGAATGTTTTTAAAAGACTCATAATTAACAATGATGGGGAATGGAGTTGGAAAGGAAGAAAGAAAGCTACCATAGTAGGTAGCACAAAGTGGTGGTACAGCTGAATGAAGTATGTGTCGCAAGTAGAGTGGGAAAATGGAAAGGTGCTTGGAGCAAGCGACACCTGTTGAAGGAGAGGAAGGGAGAGGTGGTAAGAGAAAAAGAGGCTATAACAGTGGTCTGCCAAGGCCGGGCTGGGACAGTGGATGGCAGCAGAGGGCTACTCATAGGCGGTATGCTGCTGGTAGTTTGGTCCTGTTGGTGGAGAAATTTGGATGTAGTTTATTTTTTTAAATTTTTTTTTTCTATATAGGATTTATTTTATTTTTTAACTTTATTTATTTATGTTATGGCCAGCTCAGCCTGCCCTGGGGGTGGGGCTGGCACAGCATGTGGTGTTGGGGATCCAACCGAGGTCCCTGTGGTTGCCTAAGCTTGCCTAAGCAGGTGCTTTAGACTGCTGAGCTATCTTGCCAGCCCTGGATGTAGTTTATGTTGCACATAATACTAAGATTTACTAGAGGAAAGATGTAAAACATTAAAAAAGTACATGTTCATATCTTGGTACTGGTTTAGGCCTGTAGTCCCAGCTACTGGGGAGGCTGAGGCGGGGCATTGTAAATTCACATCCAACATGGGCAACTCAGTGGGATCCTGTCTCAAAATATTTTTCAGAAGTGATGGGTATAGCTGTGTGTGGTGTTGCATGTCTAATCCCAGGACTCAGGAGGCTAATGCAGGAGGATTGCTGTGAGTTTGTGGGTAGCCTGGAATATATAGTGAGACCCTGTCTCAAACAAATCAAATTAAACCACACCATACCAAAACAAAACAACACAACTGCTAGGAATGTAACTCAGTGGTAGAGCCAAGCTAGCAAGTCAGTTATTTTAACACATTGGGTGGACTGTGTGATATCTTTGTGTTTGTGGCTTGCTTCCTATTATTTGGGCTGGTACTGGATTTACTGGATGTTTTCTTCCCTTCATAGCAGAGCCTTGTCCTAGCCAGATGCTTTGTGTTTACTGCTTAAGATTTCTTTTGCCCCAGAGAAAGGCAGGATATATCACGTTGCTATGGTTCCATAATCTGCACCCCATTTTGTTATTTCAGCTGGAAGGAGATGTGGTTGCAAGATTACTGGCAAGGTCTGTACCAAGGGGAAGCCCTGACTGCCATGATCCACAACAATGAAACACAGCAGAGTAAATTTTGGGATTACCTACATGAGATCTTCATGAAAAGGAACCAAAATCTCTAGCCTCTACCTTGGAAGACCTAAGGAGATCTTATTCCACCATGGCACATAAGGAGCATAAACTGCACAAGCCTTTAATAAACATTGTCTTATCGTGGATGCAGTTATATCCACTGATATTTCATCTTACTGATGTGTACAGTAAAGTCTCAGCCGGTGATAAAAGAGCTTCTCCTCCAGGAGAGGGAAGCACCCAGGCCTTGTTCTCTGGAAAACAAGCCTGAAACACTCTTGACTTAAGGTGCTGGCACATGTTCCTAGCTATTTTATCCTCTCAGTTATGGGGTAAGTCGGCCAGGTTAACAGTGTAAAACTTCAGTCCTGCTCCCTAAACCTTCTTTTTTTCAATAGTTTCCCCAGTACTCTATTCGTCAAATTTATAAACTGTTATGTTGGTGAAAAAGCACAATTGTTGGTGGGCCTTATTCTGGTTTTGTTTTTAGGATAAGATCTCAGTATGTTGCCCAGGTTGGCCTTCAATTCCTGGGCCTGTGTGGTCTTCCCACCTCATCCTCTGTATCTGTATGGTTGGGACTATAAGTACACACCACTGCACTTGGCTCATGGACCTCTGTTTTTTATATTTTAATTGCCTTTTGTGTCAGTTGTTTTATTTTTTGAGACAGCGTCTTTCTAGGTAGTTAAGGCAGGTTTGAACTCACTATGTAGTCCACAATGGCCTTGAACTTGTATCAATTTTCCTGCTTTAGCCTTCTAAATCCTGAGATTACAGGCGTGTACTACCAGGCCCTGCTAACATTCTTTTTTTTTTGAGACAGGGTCTTGCTGTGTAGTTCAGGCTGGCCTTAAATTCATGGCAATCCTCTCACCTCAGCCTCCTAGTCCTTCAGTATAGGTAGGTAGGTGCTGCCAACCCTGCCCTGCAACGTTTTTTAAAAATTTATGTTATGGCCGGCTCAGCCTGCCCTGGGGGTGGAGCTGGCGCAGCATGTGGTGCTGGAGATTGAACTGTGGTCCCTGTGGTTGCCTAAGCAGGCGCTCTAGACTGCTGTGCTATCTTGCTGGCCCAACATTTTTATTTTTAATAGGTTTTACTTTTTGGTTTTAGACCCTTTCCCCCAATTTCAGATAGAGATATACAAATCTTGCCATCATCCTTACTGCTAGTTTGCTTCTTATTTAGGTTACACCTGGATTTCTTCCCATCTCATGATTGGGTTCAACATACCAATTTAATACATTGTTCTATCTTTTTTTTTTTTTTTTTTGGCAGAACCAGGGATCAAAATCAGGACCTTGCACTTGGCAGACAGGCATTTGTGCCCCTGAGCTATCTCCCCAGCCCTATTGCCCTATCTTATTTTAGATCAAAGACTAAAAATTATGGCAGAAAATGTTGATTAACAACCCAACTTATATATATTAGTAGTAACCTTCCATAAAACTTTGTTACTAAGACTTATTTTTTGATGGACCCCCCCTCCCCATGGTCCTAAACTCGAAGAGAAGAAAGGGCAAGGCAAGAGATCTAAGCTACAACAATTGAATGGCCACATAAAAGCTTTAGTTAGACTATTGCTGTGGTTTAAACGTACAGCCTAATAAATGACACCATGATCTTTTTCTCATGGGATAATGGAATAAAAGATATCTGGGAGTTTAGAGCTACTCTAGTGTTAAGATAATATCACTGAAGAAGTTCCACAGTTTATCAATAGATTTGATTATAAATTTATATACCTATATATCCATATCTATGTCTACATTACATCTGTAAATATATATATATATTGATGGATGTTAGATACTTCAGCAGCTAAGGTCTGTGCTTAGTATTATGATATCTAAGGCTATGAAAAAAAAGCTACAGTTTAGGCTGGATTTCTTCTTTTGTGTATGTTTTAGGGAAGGGTCTACAGAGTTCAGGGTCTCACTACTAGATTGGACTCGTAGTGATCTGCCTGTTTACAGCCTCCTAAGAGCTGGGATTATAGGCATGCACCACCACACCCAGTCTCTGTTGCTGTCTCAGCATGCCCTGGGGGTGGCACTGGCACTGCAGGCCCAGGGATCAAACCCCGCCCCTGAGCTTGCTTGCACTTTAATCTGTAGAGCTACTTAGCCACTTCAACCCACAGAGCTACTTGGCTGGCCCTTAGGCTGTATTTCATTGCCTTTCTTAATTGATTTTTTGTTGTTGAGTTCTAGGAATTGAACTTGACCTCATTCTTTCCAGGTAAGTGCTGCACCACTGAGCAAAGTCCCTGGCCCTTTCATTTTTCTGTAGTGTTGGGGATTAAATTCAGGGCTTTGCACATGCTGATTGTGTACTATGTCTTAAATACATCTCTAGCCCTTCCTTTTTTTGTGTACTGGAGATTGAATTTAGGACCTTGTGATTACCAGGCAGGTGCTTATGCCACTGCTGAGCTGTCTCTCTGGCTCTAGCCCTTTATTTGTTTAACCTGCTTCATCTGTTGCAAAAAAGAAGCGGACAAACCTTCAAAAGTGTACTTGTGAGGGACTGGAGAGATAGCTCTGTAGTCTAAGTGCCTGCTGGGCAAGCATGAGGACCTGGGTTCGATCCCTGGTACCACATGCAGTGCCGGCCCTGGAACTCCAAGCTACATAGTGAGAACCTCTACCAAATAAATAGAAGATTTTTTTAAAAAATTAAAATACACTTGTGAACCAGGCATGGTCGCTGCATGCCTATAATCCCAGTACTGGGGAGGCTGAGAGTCATCGAGAGTTCAAGGCCAGCCTGAACTACATAGCAAGACTGTCTCAAACAGACAGATCACTTGTGCTTGATGTAGTGGCACATGCCTGTAATTCCATCTACTCTGGTGGCTGAGGTGGAAGGATTGCAATTTTGAGGCTATCCTGGGCATTTGAGACCTTGTTTAAAAAATTTTGGGGGGCTGGGGAGATAGCTCAGTAGAATAAGCACTTGCCTGGCAAGCGTAGGGTCCTGAGTTCAATCCCCAGTACTATAAAAAATAAAATTAAAAAAATTTTAAGGGTTGAGGATATAATATGTTCAATAGTAGAACTCTTGCCTACTACCTATGAAGCCTTGAGTTCAATCCCTAGGACTGTAGAAATTAAAAGTTTATATAGTTAGAACCCACAAAAGAAATCATAGGACTACTACTTTCTAAGTTTGCAGTCTTTTTTAATGAAGAT
Source organism: Capromys pilorides (assembly GCA_004027915.1). Classification (NCBI taxonomy): domain Eukaryota; kingdom Metazoa; phylum Chordata; class Mammalia; order Rodentia; family Capromyidae; genus Capromys; species Capromys pilorides. Next base: position 219 of record PVKN010007694.1, on the reverse strand, counting down.
GCCTAATGACAATTCAAAATATATACTGCACAATGTAAATCTAGGTTAGAACTCAGATTTCATTATGTGTAATAAAACAGGTAAATCATGGTTATGAAGATGCAAAATCATCCTTATCTCTTGTCTAAGGACACTAGACATTCACATTAGTAACTAGACTAATTAGATGTTCACATTAGCATTCCTTTAGCACTTCATGTACCAAGGGAGCTACTTGTT
>PVKN010007693.1:0-26225 GCA_004027915.1 Capromys pilorides | reverse complement strand
AAAAAAAAAAAAAAAAAAAAAAAAAAAAAAAAAAAAAAACCACAACTTTTTATCATTCAAATTTTCATCCATTTGGAATATATTTCAATGCTCAAAATGAATTTTATTGGGCCAAGGAGATAACTCAGTGGCATACACACCTGCCTCGAAACCACAAGGTCCTGAGTATGAATCCTGGTACCACAAACAAACAAACAAAAAACTCATTATTTTTTCCTCAATTACTAGAAGGCTGTTCAAGACTAGGCAGTCTATCTTTTCAGTGCTAATGTAAAATACTGTCTTGACTATATAGTAACTCCCTATACATACTTGGGTTTGATACTCAATTCTATTACATTTTTTCTCCTCATAAGTTTCTACTCAATTTCCATACTAATTTAATCACTGTTAAGATTAAGATTCAAAATATACTCTAAAAGGCTGGGTTAAAATCTTGATTGCCAATGAGCTTTGGGAAGCAACTGGATCTTTTTTTTTTGTTTTGAGACAGGGTCTCACTATGCAGTTCAGGCTGGCCTTGAACTCACTTTTATAGCCCAGGCTGGTCTCAAACTCACACTGATCCTCCTGCCCCTCAGCCTCCTAAGTGCTGGGATTACAGGCATGTGCCCCCACACCTGGCTAGTGACTGGATTTTGAAGGCTCTAATTTCTGCAGCGGGTTAGTACATAGGTGATGGAACTGCGCCATTGAGGGTTGACTTTAGGGGATAGATAGATAGATAGATAGTCCCCTGGACTTCCTCTCTGGCTTACCCCATTTCTTGCTGCTTCTCAGCTTTGCCCCACGAGCCCCGTTCTCTATGATACTGTCTCACTTCAGGCCTACAGCAATGGTGCCAGCTGATCATGGACTGAGACCTCTGCAATCAGGAGACAAACTAAACCTTTCGTTGTTTAATTTTCTCATGAAAAGCTCACATGGCTATATATCTTGTCCTACTGAAGAGGTAATTCTCATTATTACCTTGAACTTTTAGAATTTTTCAGGCTAGTCTCATTTACTTTACCCAATGGAATTTTTTTTTTTTTTGCATTTATTTTTTTTTGGCGGGACTTGGGTTCGAACTCATGACCTTGCACTTGCCAGGCAGGCACTTGTGCCACGGAGCTATCTCCCCAGCCCCCTTCCCATGGAATTTTAAAACCATTTTTGTCCAGCTAAAAAAAAATGTGCCCCATGATTCTACCACTGCATCACCACTTTTTACATTTATTCCATCTACTGCATGCTTATTTTCCTATCTGTACCTCCAACATTATATTCTGCTTTCTCCAGTTTCCTAATTTTAAAAAAAGCATTCAATTATTTGGATGCAAGAAGTATTGTGTGGTTACTCTAGACCAAATAACCATCAGTCAGTACTGAAATTTACATATTTCAGCTTTCGCCAGGAATAATTTTTCGCCAAAAGCCAGATTCCTTGAAAGGGGGAATATATTTCTTTTGGTATTTGATAGCTCTTAAAAAAAAAGGGGCGGGTGCTGAGGAGATAGCTCTGTGGCACAAGTGCCTGCCTGGCAAGTGCAAAGTTGTGAGTTTGAACCCTGGTCCCGCCAAAAATAAAATAAAATAAAATTTAAAAAAGTGCAATGAAGGCTCCACCCTTAAGTTTGTTGTTCAATTCCTGGGGAGTCCTGTCTTATCACAACTACTTAGAAATGTTCCTTAAGAACAAGGAGCTTCAAACAATACAAATAATAATATTTTTAAAAGACACAATATTTGAGTTGCGCTGTACAACACTCTCTCACTTTCACTTCAGTAAACTTCCAAGCCAACTCCTATTTTCCCAGCTGAGTGACGAAAAGACCACGAGCGGCGGCAAAGACAGACACGGGCCCGAGAACTTACGTGTCCTCGTCCAATGCGCGTTCACATTCAGTAAGACGACTACAAATCCACTAAGAGATGTTAAAAGAGATTCGAGCTCTGGCTGAGGTCTGGGATCCCTGCTTATCTACGAGTCTTCAGTACACTTTACCCCAGCGGGCCTCGAATTTTTCAAACAATTCACCCAGAGGTCTCCAGGAGAGTTTGCCTAGGTCGTCATTAGACCCCAGAACCTCGACGCGCCAGCCGATGCATTACAGAGCAGCCCTGCTCACCTGAGGCCCAGTGACCACCATCTTTACCTGACGTCTCCCAGCATCCTGCGGCCAGGTATCCAAGGCCGCTTAGCAACCGCCGAGGGACTCCGGCCGCTTTGAGAAGGCGTGGCCCCTGGAGAGGCGTTACCCACGCCGCTACGTGATGACGACAAAACAGCAGCCGCCAATTGCCGCAGGTGCCGGGGACTTGTGGGTAGGAGGCGGGGCTAATAGTGGACTGTGCCATTGCTATGGATGGGGGGTAAATCTAAACAAAATGAGGACTGTTTTCGGTAAAAAGAAGCCAACATTCTTCTATTATTTAGCAGTAACTATCACTACAAACTAAAAAGAATGGTAGGTACCTAGAGTCTGAAGTTTGCCCTACCATGGGGGCAGAAAATAATGAAGGATTCCCACGGCTGGCACGGAGTGAAGTAACAAAACCTCGGTATCCCCCCCCTGCCCCCCGCCCCATGCCCTGCGCTGGCGCAGAGGGTCGGGTGAGGTAGACGGCCGGGGTGTAAACGCCAAAATCATGTTTGAGGACTGCTAGGAGTACTAGTCTGTCGCACTAATTTCTAGCACTAAGAGGCCGAGAAAGACTTCCCGTGTGGATAGGTGTATGGTAAGAATGGTAACCCAAGAGGTTCTTTTTCTTGTGTTACCCCACATCTTTTGGGGGCCAGAATGCGGGCTGTAGTGTCAGGGATTTGGGGGTGACTGGCATCCTTTTGTCTGCAGGGGAGGAGTTAGCTCTTGGTCAACTCCTGCCAAATCGTACAAATATAATCTGTCTTGAGAAGTTACGAGGGTCCCCAGCTGGTCAAGAAGGCACCCTCACTGACTAGAGATAAGAAAAGAGTGTTAGTGATTAGGACAAGGGCCGAGGGCGCGAAGGATAGAAGGAACTGCTGAGCAAAAGAGCCATCACGAGGGGCTATCCTGCCTTCTCACTGACTATGGGAAGCTAGACATCTGCGGCCACAAACAGGCAGCACTTCTCGCCAGGGGAGGCCCATTTGCCTGCCTGGAATGGCTGTGGATTTCTGGAAAACATTGCAGCAGCCCTAAGGCTCAAATAATTGAATGCAGAGACATCTTAACAGTTGTGATTTACATTTATGTTTGTCTTCAACATGTACAGAGTGGTGGTTGAGGATATTAAAATACATAACTTGTCTTTTCACAACCACTGTCGCGGCAAATGGAAAAGATAAAGAGGACGATTGAAAGGAATCTATCAGTACTGGGAACACCAGTACTGATGATCAAACCCAAAACTTTGGCTAGGCACATACACTCAGTTACATCCTCAGCTCTGGAAAATTCTTTTGTGAGGATGCTGCATTTTTGTGCAAAATTGAGTGATGGTAGGCTGCAGTCAGGAGTAAAAACAGAAACGTTGTAGACTTGAGACAGGGCTTGAGCTGCTTCTGCCTGTTGTCCGCTCAGTGTTTGTTAGAAGACCAAAGGAGCACCTGCCTGGAGCACTTCTCCCACGGAGGCTGTGGAAAATGGGTTTCAGAGTCAGATGCCAGTAAGCTGAATTCCTGGCTGTGACTGGAACCAGCTGGATGATCTTGGAAAAGTCGCTTAATCTTTCCACGTGAATGTTTCCTATTTGTAAAATGAAGTTAATAATTTCTAAATGTGGGCTTGTAATAAGCATTGTAGGTAATACATATAAAATTTATAATGTGTTCAGTAAACATAGGTGTAGCACAATCAGTTTACTACCATAGTTTTTCTTCATTTTTATTTTGCTTTTTCAAGACAGAGTCTCGCTTTGTAGTTCAGGCTGGCCTTGAGCTCACTTTCTAACTCAGGTTGACTGTAAACTTACAGCAGGAGACTCCTTCCTCAGTCTCCTAAGTGCCAGGATGAAAAGTGTGCACCATGCCTGGATTCATTTTTATTTTCTAGCCTGGTTAAAACAATGTGATGTTACAATTTTAAAACCATACCATTATGTGTTTTACAACCCACAGCTGGTAGCATGCTTTTGGCAGGTCTATCATTTTTCTCACAATTATACAGTTGATCCTCTCCCACACACACCGGAAAAGGGATTGAACTCAGGACCTTGTGCTTGCCAGGCAGGCACTTACTTTACTGAGCTATCTCTCCAGCCCCTATACAGTTGATACAGTTACATCCTTAGCTCTGAAAAATTCTTTTGTGAGGATGCTGCATTTTTGTGCAAAATTGAGTGATGGTAGGCTGCAGTTGCTTTGGGGGAATAATAAGAATTTTGTCCTCAGGCTCCATATGTGGCAATTAACAAGTGCTATTAGAGGGAAATCAGTTTCTTTGTTCTCAGCACATGTGAAAATCTAACATTAGTTCTTCATGACCCATTTTTTATCTCCATTAAGTCAGTGTCAACGATGTTTTTTTTCTTATGGTCTCCCATCCTCATTCCTCTAAGTCCTGGGGCAAGGGAGAAGGGATGAAAAACTGAATTAAAGGAGTGAGACTGAGTTAAGACTGCCAGCATACACCATTTCTAAGGTGGTTCCTCTGCTTGTCTCCCAAGGAAAAAGCTGATAAGGCTATGCTGAAGAATGTACAATGGGTCTGGGCAAAAACCAAAAAAACTACTTTCCCACAGAAATAAAGTGGTATAATCCATCCCACAGGGCAGAGCATCTTTAATTCATGAAGTGTTACAAGCTCACATTTTGTCCAGTCAGAATTACATTTAGAAATAATTAAGCTTGAACACGTGGAGTTTAATGGGTGATCAGGAAACTCTGGCCAGCACGTGGGCATTCCACGTGAGGAGAGCACAGTGTTAACTCTGCAGCCAGCTCCAACTATGAACGAGTGTACAGCTGGATGTTCTTCAAACCACTTTTAATTACCACTTAGTTGAGTGGAGGATACATGAGGAACTAAATTTTGTGGGTTCCATTACCGCAGTTGCCACCTAAAAGAAAGCTTCATGTCCCTTCTTTAGGTCAGAGAGTGGCACAAGTGCATCTGTGGACCACATGCCTGTCCCTAGCTCAGGGGAAGCTGGCAAAATCAATGTCTAACATTTTCAGCTACTCTAAGTGGAGGTAGATATCGCCCCTCATCAAGACTCAGAAAATAGTGTATTCAGTGAATTTTGGTAGGGGCTCAGATGCCAGGCAGCCAAACCTAATAACATGTCCAGTGCCACCCACAACAGACACCATCAACACACAATGGTAGATGTTGGTAATACCCTATAGACTTGTTACATATCTGTCATTTTATACTGTGAGATAAAAATGGAAACACCAAGTGGTTCTCTGGTAAAGGGTACTAGCTACCCGCAAAGGTTGTTATTGAGACCACATGTTCCTGCCATCTCTTACAGCCCAAGCTTGACTTTCATAGTAAGTTGAAGACTAACCAGTGTCCTCCCCTTCTCACATAGCATCAGAACCACTTTGCTGCCAGGGGTGGTCATGTGCCTGGGCTTCATTACAGCAAGGGGGTGGTTAGTGAGATGTCAACAAAGTCACTGGAAGAGGCTTCCAGGAGAGTGTTTCATTGGTGCCTTTTTGGCACCTCTTCAGTCCTATTCCTCCTTTTTCCCCTGCCCAGAACACAAAAGTAATAGCTAGATCACCGGAAGCTATGTTTTGATCGTGTAGCAACTCTAATATTGAAAGCCATTTTTCAAGAACAGAAATACAGAACACCTCTGTGTCAGACAGTGTTTTACCATCCCAGGCCAAACTAACACTGCTTGCTTTAGGAAATGAGGAAAAAATACACCTGTTTCTTTTTAAGCCATCAAACTTACAACTTTGACTCTTATTACCAGCTGGCTTCTGTGGCTTTACAGATGTGCTAACAGTCCAAGATGTCATTGTCCTCTTGTGCATAGGAAAATCCCAGGAATGCACTCGAAGCACCAGAGCTGCTGGCCACAGTATCAGGGGTACAGCTGATGGACTTGGACACAGCTTCCTGGGTGAAGGCAGGGTCAAAGTGTTTCAAGTCAGCAGGTCCTGCCTGTCAACATAAGCCAGTGATGAGAACAAAGCGCTACAGTCCGTGTTGTCAAAGGAGTGCAAGGCTATAGAGACAGATGTTGGGTTATCTCTGTGAGTGCCTCCTGGTCATCCCCACTTAACTATCACTTCCCCATGTGTTTGCATCAGTCTTTTTCTGTGATAATTCCATGTGGTTGAGTCCTCTAATGTCCTGCCTCCCTGCCTGCTCCACATCAACCCTTGGCCAGCATATACTTGCTGACTGCTTACCAACCACTGTTCATGGCACTGGGAATGTAGGAGAACAAAACAGGGTGAATCTCTGCTTTCCAGGAGCTCACATTTATGTAGATGGTGGTAGGACTGACTGATAATCAGCACATATTCAAGTGGATAATTTAGGGCACTGATAGGTCCCAGATCAGCGATGGTGAACCTATGGCATGCATGCTGTAGTGGGCCATTTGTTATCATTCAGGGCTCTACAGGGTTCACTATCACTGTTCAGATGAAGAAAATCAAATAGGTGTGACTGTTCCGATTTGTCAGCTTCACTGGATTAAGAAATACCTAAATTAGTAAGCATACTCCTGAGTGTGTAGGGGTAGGTCATAGAGGAATGACTTTGGTGCCTCCTGTGGTCCCTAGACAATCCCTCGCCAGTGTTATTCCTTTGTTTTGGTTCCCAGCTGCTAAGAACTAAGCATTTCTACTCCCACTGTCAGGAGGTTTCTACCTCGGAGCCTGCCATGCATGTACTGTATGTCCTGCAACCATGAGCTTCCATAAATTAAAGCTTTCTTCTTCTATGCTCTGGGTGTTGGGCATTGTGTCTCTAGATGATAGAGAGACTGGTGCTGCTCAGGCTGCTTTGGGGGAAGAACTGTGGAGATTGAAAGAGTGATCACAGATTCATTTCCCATCCAGAGGTGGAGTTTCTCCTTTTTTTTTTTTTCCCCTGCAGAGTTGAACTCAGGACCTTGCACTTGCCAGGCAGGTGCTTGTGCCGCTGAGCTATATCCCCAGCCCTCTCCATCTTTTAATGCGGGTTGGCTGTGTGACTTTAGGCCAGAGGAAAACAGACAAATGTGGTTCAAGCCAGGCAGCACCATATCACTGAGGCACAGCCCCAGCCCAAGTAGAGGCTTGGAAAATGCACATTGGAAGTTGTCTCTCTTGCTGCGCTTGGAACCCTGAGGTCACTCTGTGGACCAGCTCACACCAGCCTGCTGGAGGGTGAGAGGCCTCAGGAAGGAGAGCCATGGTGACCTGGCTGCCTGCCAACTCCTAGACCTGCCAATGAGGCAGTTTTAGATCATCATCTGCCAGGTGCTCCACTGCTGACAGCAGACCCCAGAGATCTCTAGGAAACAGCTGGCCTGGGCCTGGGCGCAGGAAAGGAAGCCACAACGTGTAAAGAGACAGCTTATAAGGGGCTGGGGAGACAGCTCCGTGGCACAAGTGCCTGCCTGGCAAGTGCAAGGTTGTGAGTTCGAACCCCGGTCTCACAAAACAAAAAACAAAAAAAGAGACAGCTTATGGAATGGGGAAAATTGGGCTGGGATATACCTCAGCGGCATAAGCACCTGCCTGGCGAGCATAGAGTCCTGAGTTCAATCCCTGGTACACAAAGCAAAATAAAAATAAATTTCTAGAATGGGGAAAATATTTTGCTAGCTCCTCAGACTATGCAACATGTAAAATATATAAGGAACTCAAAAAAATTAGAACCACCCAAATTTAAGAACCTAATCCAAGAATGGGCATCTGAAATGAATAGATAATTCTGAGATGAAATAAAAATGGCCAATAAATACATGAAAAAATGGTCAGCATTGCTAGTCATTTGAGAAATGCAAATTGAAAACAACACTGAGATTCCATCTCGCTCCTGAAAGAATGGCTACCATCAGTGAATCAATCAGCTGGGTATGGCAGTACAAGCCTCAGCACTTGGGAAGCTGAGGCAGGAGGATTGTTGCAAGTTTGAGACCAGCCTGGGCTACAGAGTGAACTCAAGGCCAACCTGAACTACATAGATAGATCCTGTCTCAAAAACAAAACAAAACACTCTTAGTAGAAATTCCATTTATCTAGCTAGTCCCCTTTTATTTTATTTACTCATTTATTTTTATGTATTTTTAGGACAGGGTCTATCGGGTCCATAGGGTCTTACTGCCTAGGTTGGACTCACAGTGATTCTCTACTATTTTCAGCCACCACTCCCAGTTTCAATCACTCTCTCAGGGGACCTGGGAGGCAGGGCTGGCAGGGCACACTAGGAATTGAACCCCAGCCAATGCACTTTGCCTAAGCATGTGCTTTAGTCCGATGAGCTATCAGGCTGGTCCTAGTCCCCTGTTAGGCATCTTCCCAAAAGAGTTAAACACATCATATCACAGTGATGTACGTGTACTCATGTTTAGAGTAGCCCAGTTCATAACAGCTAAATTTTGGAAACGGCCTGTATGCCCACCAACAGATGAATGAATTAAAAACATGGTATTTATATACAATTGAGCATTCCTCTGCCGTAGAAGGATAAACTTGAGTCATTCATAGGAAATGGTTACACCCTGAGGCCATAAGATTAAGTGAAGTAACTCAAGAGTTTCTCTTGTATGAAAAACTATATTCAGTATAAAATAGATAATGGAGAAAAACTTACAGTAATCCAGGGCAGAAAATATGACAAATATTTAAAAGTGCAGTTTGACTTAATACAATTCTTAAATATTTTATGTGTTCTTTGAACTATTCATCTTGTTTTCAATCTGTATTTTTTTTTTTTTTTTTTTTAGCGAAGTGTCTACAAGGTTGTTCAGGGTCTCACTACTAGACTGGGCTTGTAATGATCCGCCTGTTTACAATCTCCTAAGAGCTGATATTACAGGAGCGTACCACCACGCCCAGTCTCAATTGCTGTCTCAGCGCGCCCTGGGGGAGGGGCCTGGCTGGTAGGCCTGGCCCCTGCGCCCGATTGCAGGTGCTTTCTCAATCTGTACATATGATAATTAACTTTGTAAGGTCTTATAAGTAAATGAATCTGATGCTGGAAAAGTAAAAGAAGGGTGGCTTGGTGGGAGTGGGGTGGGGGAGAAGGGAATTGAAATGTGTTATGTACATGTGCCGATCGATCTCCTATAGTGAACGTGACAACTTTTTTTTTATATCAGGAATTGAACTCAAGACGTTGCACATGCCAGGAAGGCCCTTGTGCCACTGAGCCCCTCCTATAGCGAATGTAGTCATTATATATTGCAAACATGTACTAATAAAAAGGGCTGGGAGATAGCTCAGTAGAATAAGCCCTTGCCTGCAAGCGCAGGGTCCTGAGTTCACTCTCCAGTACCACAATAAATAAATAAATAGATAAATAAAATTTAAAAATAACACATAGTTCAAAATTCAAAAGATAAGTGAAGGTTTACAGTAAAAAGATACTCAAATATGTACTATTAAAAGTAAAAAACAGGGGCCGGCGAGATGGTTCAGTGGTCTAAAGCACCTGCTTAGGAGGGCTCGGGCAACTGCGGGGACTGCGGTTCGATCCCCGGCACCACATGCTGCGCCAGCGCCACCACCAGGGCAGGCTGAGCCAGCCACAAAATGAATAAATAAAGAAACAAACAAACACAACAGGCAAACAAATAAATAAATAAATAAAATTAAAAAAAAAAAAAGTAAAAAACATATGACTAGCCTGGATCAGACTGAAAAATACCACTGAGCTGATCCACAGACTCTGAACAAGATAAAAGACTTTTTCGAGGTGACCTGGCACTGGGATGACTTGTTATGAAGCCCAGCTGATCAGTAGTCTTCTGCAGAGAAGACCCAGCCAAGGGAGATGATAATGTGCTATAGGTTTCAGGGTGGAAGCAGATAAGCAAGTGGAAGACTCTGCACAATGGTAGTAGGGTGCAGTTCTGGGGCTGGGGAACCAAACAGGCCCTGACTTTCAATTTCCCTGAAAGGTCATAGAATCCAGGGTGCAAACCAGGGCCTAAAGTTCCTGCATCCTGGTGCTAGCACTGGGCGTTGTCAGATGTGTTGCCTTACACAAGCAGCTATTTTCTGGTTTTGTTTGGCTGTTTGTTTATCTAAAAAAAAAAAGAATTTAATGCTAAAGAGACCTACTAAGGTCCCAAAGTGGTAGGTAGCAGAACCAGATGTCCACCCCCTAGTAGGTTTCACTCTAAAGGCAGCATATTGCTGCTGTATTATAATTCATCCTTCCTGGGGGCAGTGTGTAATGCTGAGGAGGAACTCAGCTGGGTAGATGCTAGGCACATGCTCTACGACTGAGCCACACCCCAGCCCCCCTTTCCTAGGATTCTGTATATTCTTCTTTCTCTATGTTGTATGTTTGACATTATCCTCAGTCTTTTAAATTCCAAAGAAAAAATGGGCTGTGACATGACTCAGTGGTAGAATGCTTGTGTAGCATTTGGAAGCCCCTCAGATTGATCCCCAGCTCCACAAAGTAAAATAAAATAAAATAAAATTTCAGAAGAAACTTTTCAGGTGTCTGACTGGAAAACATCCTATCTGTCAATTGTCTTCAGGGGTCTGGCACTCCACAGAGCTCTGTGCCACATTCCTGGAATCCCAGCTACTCAGGTTTCTGGGGGAGGAGGATCACAAGTTTGAGATCAGCCTGAGTAACTTAATAAGACCACATCTCAAAAATAAAACTGAATGGCTGAAGATGCAGTCAGTACTCCCTGGGTTCAGTCCCCAGCATATACTGCAACAGTGAAAAGGGGGTGGTGGGAGTGCTTCTGGTGCTCAAAGACTCGTGGAAAAGTAAGAGTGATTTGCAAGGTCTGGGGAAAGAGGTCAGGGTGAAGGCCCTTGGTTCATTTCCTAAGGGAGGGGAGGGGAGAGAGAGAAGAGAGGGAGGAAGAAAGGAGGGAAGGAGTGTAGAAGTAATCTAGAGGCGATTTAGGGTATGGGAAGATAGCCATACGTTGTATGCAAATATGCCATTTTACATAAGGGATTGGAGCATCCCACTGATACCAAGGGACAACTGTGGATGGATAGATAGACTGGAAGGAAGTCACTAAGTGATTTCCCTTAGGTAATGAGATGCTAAACACTTCCTCATTGTTGCTTTAAACTTTTGTTTTACACACTTTATACAAGGCACAAATATTTTATTATCAGGAAAAGGTCTGAAAATATCTCTATAGGAGGTGGCTCAGCCTGGGAGTGTTATGTGACCCAGAGCTCTGTAAAAGCCACAAAGGGCTTTGCCTCCAGGGTTATGGTGTTAAAGATGAGGCAGGAAATGGCAGAAAGGCTCATTCCTCCGGGCTGAGTCAGCCTCTAACTCCCTGCCATGGACAAAGCATGAAGATTCTTAATCCAGTTTCTCTTCCTACAGATAGTTGGCCCAGATTCCCTCCAAGCTCCCACCAGTCCTGGGAACCCAGAATCGAACACTAAAATTTTAGGGTCTCTCACCACGTTTGGGTTGAAGGGCGGAGTCAACCTCTTGTGGTGTAAGTCGTCCCAGTTTATGGGGCTGAAGAAGGCATGGTTCTTTATCTCGAGCTGTAGGAAAAAGGTGCTGATCAGAAATCACTGTCCCCATCCATGCTCCCTGCCCCCAGCCCCACAGCCCCAGAGTCCTGACGCTACCATCCTAGACAGTCTTGGAGTTCTCGGTGGTTTCCTGGGACAAGACAGCATGCTGCAGCCAGGCCCCTCTCCCGTGCTGCCATCTAGGACCCAAACCTTTCCATCGAGCACTGACTTACTTCACAACTAGACTGAGCTCCCAATCTAAGCATCACTCTATGCTAGGCTCTGGGGGCTTGTAATTGAACAACAGTTCTGAGAGGGGTGAAGGAAGAGTTCTAGAGGAGCTTCACTGCACTCTCCATCAGTGCATCTGGAGTCTTCCAGAATGCAATCCATGAGCCAGGCCTGGTGGCCCATGCCTGTAATCCTAGCTCTCGAGGCTGAGACAGGATTGCTGCAAGTTTGTGGTCAGTCAGGGTTACACAATGAGTTCAAGGCCAGCCTGAACTATACAGCAAGACCTTGTCTCAAAAAACAAAACAAAACAAAAAAATCAAAACAGCACAACAAAGCAAATGCAACCTAGAGAAATCAACCAAATGACCTCATTAAGAAAGGTCTGAAAAATAGTACCCTGGAAAAGCTGCAGATTCTCAAAGGCCCAGGAATTGGGGACACCCCCCCCCAACACGATCTACCACTTCTTTATTATTCAAAATCAGCATTAATACTGACTTCTTCCTTTCCCGACTTCCTGTGCTAGAACCACACCTCGGTGAGTTAAAAAGCCAAGCCCAAAACATTTCCAGAGTACCTAAGAAAATAGTAACCCAGGCTCTGGGTAGGCAAAGTAAATTTTTCTGGATATTCTTTGGCACCCTTTCAATTTTGAGCTCCATGAATATATAACTTATCATTAAAGTCTTAGCCGTTGCCTTTGAAGGAGGGGGGGTCCCATCTGCGTGGAAGCACCTATTGTTTAGGCTGGGTAAGGATGGGTAGCAAATTCTCTAAATGTTGTTACTCTTCACAGTGTCTTCGTGTAGAGCTTTTGGGACAAATACCCTTACCATGTGCCAGGCATTGATCTAAGAGCTTTGGTATCTGTGGGGGGTGGTTTGGAACCACTTGCTGACATCAAGGGACATCTGTACTGAGGGCTTCCTTTCGTAAAGCCAAATGATCTTATGTTCTGTCTTTTCTGTTTTTATATGTAGTGCCAGGGACTGACCCTAGGACCTTAGCACTGAGCTATATCCCTAGTCGTTCTCCTCTTTGAGACAGTGTCTTGCTAAAGTGCTAAATTGCCCAGGCTGAGCTTAAACTTGCTATCCTCCTGCTTCATCTTCCCAGAGTGCTAGGATTATAGGCATGTACTTCCTGGCTGCTGTGGTGTTGAATCAAGAATGTAAGCTTTTTTTTTTTTTTTTGTGACCAGGTCTCACTATGTAGTTCATGCTGGCCTTGAATTCATAGCAGTCCTGCCTCAGCCTCCCAAGCGCTCAGCTTATAGGTGTGTGCTGCCATACCTAGCTGTGAGATTTATTTATTTATTTATTTATTTTGGTGAAAATGATGAAGTCGTTTTTATTTCAATACTTGACAAAATACCCCATAAAATATTCAAAACTTCGGGGCCGGCGAGATGGTTCAGTGGTCTAAAGCGCCTGCTTAGGAAAGCTCAGGCAACTGCAGGGACTGTGGTTCGATCTCCGGCACCACATGCTGCGTCAGCCCCACCACCAGGGCAGGCTGAGCCAGCCACAAAATAAATAAATAAATAAAGAAACAAACAAACACAACAAGCAAAAAAAAGAAATAAAATTTAAAAAAAAAAAATTCAAAACTTCTACCATTATACAAAAATAGGTCTCTACAAGTATATGTTCTGTCTTCAAGTAAGATTATTTTTAAAGTGCTACTTTAATAATAATAAAAAAGAATGGTGACCTTCTTAAGAGAATGACAACATTATATTCTAGGTACCCCACCTGGGTTATGGCAAGAATTGCTCAGATAAGTGTGAAAAATATGTTCAGACCAATCTCTGAACCAAAGCTAGCAACTTAGGTCACTGTACTCCTCAGAACACCCAGAGCTTACTACTGTCCTCCTTTTTCCCACCACAGGACTTGCATGTGCTGTGGCCCATGTCTGGGGTGCCATCACCCAGGCCTGTGCATGGCTCTTGCTCATCTTTCAAGTCCCAGATTTACTGTCACCTCTTCAGAGATGACTCACTGGCTATTCTAGTGTGAATTCCCCCCTTCCATTATTGTTTCTATCCACTCAGTGTTCATTTCCTTCCTGACATTTGTCACTGTGTGGTAAATAATTTTTGTCCTGTTGTCAGCCTCTTCCCACACCCAAGCCTAGTAAGGGCAGAGACTCAGTCTGTGAAGTCCCTAGCACCTAATTCACCTTATGTGAGCGAGTTAGTGGCACCTGGCTTTAGCAGGCAGTAGGAGGCGTGTTGATGCGCTCCCCTGCTGCCTCTGTGGGAAGCTGGGAGCCCCAGAACAGCCTGTGCTCTGCTGACAGATCACCTACAAAGTCTGTCTTAGAGCCGAGTCGCTGCCTCTGGTCCTTGTGGAGAAGGCCGCGTAGGAGGTCGCAGGCAGCCACTGTCCGGCCCCCAGGGATCTGTAGCGGCTGGTTCAGGATGTTCTCATACATCTGGGCAACGTCTTTGCTGTAGAAGGGCGGCTGGTGAGCGAGGGAGAGAAGTTTCAAGATCACTCATGGAGCACAGAAACAGGACCTAGGGAGACTGGGACCAAGTGAGCAGGAAGGAGGATTCAGCTGGACCTTTGTCATGTGTGGGAGCTCATCGCGGACAGCTGGGAGAGGCAGCACCTCCAAGCTTCCAGCTCGGGAGAGGGTTACCATGAAGGCCAGAAAGCTCTGCCTAAGGATAGTAGGTTCACAGACCTCCCGGGCTCCCCTTTCCTGGCTCTCCTAATCCAGTTTGTGTTCCAAGTTCATACTTTGACTTTCACCATCAGCTGCGCTCATAATCAGCCTTAGAGAGGCTGCAGTTTTTTAGTTGAGGACAAGGCTCTGGGGAATTAAACACACAGCAGTTAGGGAAGAGAGCCAGGCCTCCAGCTGTGCCTTGGTCCAGCGCTCCTACGTGCTGCTCTCCTGCTCCTCTGCCTGCCGGCTCTTTTCCTGAGCTCATGACGTCTAGTCCTTCCCCTGCACCATGCCACATGGGTGACCCACAGAGAGGAGCCTGCCCTGAGGTCCACACAGTCTCCACCCATGCAGGCAGCCAAGGATGGGTTCCTAACCCATCTGCTCTGTGACCTCTTCTGCAAAACAAAAACTATCTCATGTTCTTCCATGCCAGATTCCAAAGTTTGCTTTGAAGCCCTCAAGGTAAAACAGTATGTTATGAAGCGTAAAGTGCTCAACTGTGAGGAAGTAGATACAGTACTTGTAGTCACTCTGTGTGTGTGTGTGTGTGTGTGTGTGTGTGTGTGTGGTATCAGGACTTGAACCCAGGACCTTGTGCTTATTCTGCTGAGCTGTCTCCCCAGCCCTCTTTGACGTCATCTTTCTGCACCTAGGGCAAGGCGGCTGATTTCTTTCCCTGCAGAGCTTGGAGAGACCCATCCTCAGCTGTCTTCAGAGCCAGAAGTCCTGTGCAGACAGCTGCACCCCACTCACCAGGCCATGCAGCATCTCGTAGATGACAGCTCCCAAACACCACCAGTCCACTGCCCGGTCATAAGGCTCTTTACGAAGCACTTCAGGAGCCAGATACTGTTGGGGAAACATGCTTATTTGAAACACACTTATTTGACAAGACCCCAGTCTCTGTTTCTATGTATGTAAACAAAGCACTTAAAGAAGGCCAGCAGGCATTGGTCCTACTACAGTAGTCATGTAGTTGGCCGCTTGCTCATTCAGGCTCTATTCCCCGAGGTGTAATTTTTACATGGCCCTTTCACATATTCTGGTGACACAGATATCATGCAGGGGTGTCCTGTACAGTTTAACATGCTATGTGTCACAGAAGTTTGTTTATTTGTTTTGAGATGGAGTCTTGTAGTGCAGTGTAGACTGGCCTTAAACTCAATAGCCCAGACTGGCCTCAAACTCATGGTTTCCTGAGGCCTCTGTTGCTAAGGTTTCCAGTACAAACCTGTGCCACATTCCCTAGATATTATCCTTTAGTTTCCCCACTGCACTGTGAGAAGCTCCTGGGACTTCCCTGTTGCCACCTCCTGAGTGCTGGAAATTATAGGCATGTCACCTAGTGACATGGATATCTCTTTAGCCAAAGAGGGAGAAGTCCTGGTTGAGACCCATTTGCCAAGCCATACTAGCTCAGAAGTACATTTGGCACCTTTACTTTTGTTTAAATTCGCATTCTAAAGGGATCTTCCTAGAGTGGGTGCCTTCTTCCTACTTGCACTGCTGGCAGTTTCCTGGGAAGGGACAGCCCGGCTGCCAAGCTTTGGATGGCTGGTGTCATCCAGAGAGCACTCCCAGACATGAACACAGCCAGTAGCTTCTGCTCAGCGAAGCCGTCTATCCATCAGCCATTACAGCACTACATGGAAGAGGAGCCTCTGAGATTCCAAGCCAAGCCTTTCAGGTATACAGAGAAAACCCAGAAGCTCCAATCCCAGCTTTAGCTAGGTAGGGAGACGCTGCCTAGCTCTATGGCCACCACCCTGCTCTCTGTCCAAACCACCGGGATCTTTTTTGGGTACAAAGTTCAAGACCAGTGGGAGTTCAAGAAGAGGATGTGATTCCCAAGGCTGTAGGGAGCTGTTGGCAGGACAGACACATGAGGTTACTGCTCAAACCCAGGTTTTAAGGCTCTGGGTTCTTGGCTGGGGAGGTGGGAAGTGAACCCATGTTTAATATTCACAGGTCTTGTTCTTAAGTCTCAGGCCAGACCTTGACATTGTCCAGGGTCTTTGCCATCTGACACAGCAGCCATCAACCATGTGTGGCTACTAAACACATGGACGAAACTAAACATAAAATATGTACTAGTGTCAAAAACTTATAAAAAATACAGTATTTTAATAGTTTTTATATTGACTATACATTAAAATGGGAATTTTGGGTTAAATACAATGGATTATTACAATTAATTTCACCTGTCCTTTACTTTTTTGGAGGCCTGGTACTTGGCGTAGAATTTGGGCCTCCCATTGCTAGGCAAGTGCTCTACCAATGACTTATACTCCAGCCCTGTCTTTTACTTTTCAAATGTGGTTGCTAGATACTTGTAAATTGTGCACATGGTTTGCATGATTTTCTGTTGGGCTGCACTGCCACAGAGCTTTGCCGTGGTCAGCAGGGGTCCAGCTGCCTGAAGAGCTGGTGGCCTTGTCATACAGAGGAAACCAAGGCTCAGTGCAAAGCTGGCTCAGAGGAAGTGCTGAGGTGGAGCGAGTAAGTTCTCTTGGCTGCAACTGCGTAGGAGCTGTGACCTCAGCCATTCATGGCCCACCCCTCTCCTAGGATTACTTACCTCAGGGGTGCCACAGAATGTGGATGTGGTCTCCTCAGGCTCTACACCTTCCTTGCAAAGGCCAAAATCAGTCAGCACCACATGTCCCTGAGGATAAGAGACATGGGTATGAGTGGAAGGGTGGCCTTAGCCAAGCCAAGGATGTGGCCAGGTCTGACCCAAATCCCACATGCTACACCCTAGGATAGTGGCTGGGGCCCCAGATGTAGACCACAGGTCTACAAGGAGACCACAGACTCCTTGACTGAATGCCACAAGTACCAAAGGGCACAAGGTGAGGATGTGGCTAGCATTCCACTGTCTTTCCCAGCTCATTATAGACTTAAGACTCAAGCCTGCGACAGAGACACCCCCAGCTGTTCCTGCTGGCCAGCAATCTCCTTGACAGAATTCTAGAGCTCATAAAGTAACCACACCGATGGCGGCTGGGCAAGAGAGTAGAATGAGTGGGTACCTCCGGACTCTGCCCAGACCCCTCTGCTAGAGTTGCCATGCCCATCCTCCACTGTGGGACACTGCTCCAGTAAGCCTGCATGCATGCACCTCTCCATCTCAGTCTGTTTCCAGGGAACCCAGTCCAAGACAAAAGAACTACAAAATTCACCACAGCTTACCTGGCTCCATCCCTAACTACCCCACTGAAATATATACATATGTACACATATACGTGCACATATATACACATGTGTATATGTGCATGGGCAGACATGCACACATACAGAAAGGTACCCTGCTACTCATGTGGATGCATGTACACTGCTTACATATCTGTGCACACAGGCTTACTGCAATGATGCCCACAGAAACATACACACACCAACCTGGCAGTCCAAGAGAATGTTCTCTGGTTTCAGGTCCCTGTACAAAATAAGAAAAAATAGCCTGGTGGAGTCTTAGTCTTTTAGTGAGAGTTGGGGAGCCTGGGTCCAGGTTAAAGGACTAGTCATGAGGCTCTCAGAGGGAGGCTGGATCTTGGCTGTAGGAAGGAGGATGCCTCAACCCTATCCCAGCTGCTGACCCCTTCTCAGACAAAAATGCAACTTCTAGGATTTTTGTCAGGATTTAGGTGTCCACATAACCCCTGGCTGTTGGAACGAGATGGAGTGGGGCATGGCTCTGAACCACTGGTAGACTGTACCTGTAAATGATGTTGAGGGAGTGCAGGTAGCCAATGGCACTGGCCACCTCAGCAGCATAGAACCGGGCCCGGGGCTCCAGGAACCTGCGCTCCCGCTGTAGGTGGAAAAAAAGCTAGGGGAGGAGGCATGTGAGAGAGGTTGCTTGGCTCCAGCTTCCAGAGTACAGGGAAGGGCCCCACATGACTCTACCGTTGTGCCACTGGCCCTGTCATCCCAATCTAAGCTACAGGCCAGAGTGAGCATGCTGGCCCTGCCTCACAGAGCAGTCAACATGTCCAAAGTGTCAGCAGGAGGAAACATTAATTGGCATTGATTAAGCACCTCCTGTGTTCCAGGCTCCAAGTCAACTTCCCTTTCATATCTTGTGTCTTGTTCAATCCTTCTGACAACCTTCAAAGCATCAAATGTGTTGCTGCTTTTGTGTAAGAGGAAACTGGGCATTCTGAACAGTTGGTTGATATGCCAAAGACCATGGAGCTCACAAGTGGCAGAGATGAGATTTGAAACCAGGTAGTTCCAAGGTATGCTTTTTTTCCAATCCAAGTGATACAATGACTATGGCTGTGTGGCCATTAATGCTGATGATCAACTTGACAGGATTAAGAGATGCCCAGCAGAACAGTAAAGCGGACTTCTAGGTATATCTTGGTGAGTTATAGAGGCTTAATGTTGTCAAATATATATGGCGCCTAGCTTTTTCTTCTTTGGTGCTTTCTGGAAGCCATAGAGGGAGCAGCCTTCCTCTCCTGTACCCTTTTGCCATGATGTTTCTGTCCTAGAGCCTGTCTACCACGGGCTGAACCCTCTGAAACTTTGAGCCAAAACTCTTCTCCTTTAAGTTGTGAATACTAAATAGTTCATGCCAGCAGTGGGAAAGCTGCTCAGCACTGGTGGTCACACTGAGTCCAGGTTGCCTGTCCCCATGGGCCGATCTCTTGATCTGTCATTGTTCAAGACCCTTCATTTAGGGACACTGGACAAAAATTCCTCCCTCAGAATTAGTCTGAAAAGTTAAATCTGAGCTCACTGAGGGGGAGTCTTTTACTGGAATAAAGTCCAGTGAGGAGCCCAGAGTGTCCCAGCCACGCTTTTGGATTGGATTGCCAGGGTCTCAGGTCTCTGTTTATGATCATGTCAGGATACCTCTACTCTGTGACCTATGGTGTGAAACTGGAGCACTGGAAATCTTGACCATAAAGCTCTTCTTAGCATTGACCTTTTCCAGATCTATTAAAGTGAGTTGGAGGGCAGCTTCATGAGGGAAAGGCAAGAAGGCAGTATGGGCGCGTATCAGACAGACCTGCACTTAGACCCTCATGTGAAGCAGGTGACCTTGAGTTACCCCCTGAGCCTCAGTGGCTTCAGCTACAAAGTGTGTCTGTCCTAAGAACATGGTCTACTCATTCCAGAAGTGTGGTTTTCTTTTTCTTTTTCCTTTTTTTTTTTTTTCAGAACCGGGGATTAAACTCAGGACCTTGCACTTGCCAGGCAGGCACTTGTACCCCTGAGCTATCTCCCCGGCCCCTGTCATTCCAAAACTGGCACCCAGGGGCCAGATGTAGTGGACAGCTCCTAGCCAGCAGCCAGCCCAGGGGAGCCCCCTGTAAGCCCACTCACCTCCCCTCCATTGACATAGTCAAGCACAAAGTAGAGCTTCTCAGGAGTCTGGAAGGAGTAGCGCAGGCCCACAAGGAATGGATGCTGCACGTTCTTCAGCAGCACGTTGCGCTCTGCCATGATGTGGCTCTGCTGTGGAGTCACACAGACGGGATCACATCACAGCCTATGACACCCGTTTCGTCCCAGTACAACCCTGCATGGCCTTGAAAGTGGGGATTGCCCTGCTGAGGACTGTCACAATGGCTCCCTATTGCCCTCAAAGCCAAATCCAGTCTCTGTGCTAGTATTCAATGGCCAGAGTAGTGAGACTCATCCCCTGCCACTTCTTGTCAGTAGAGTTTCAGCCCCTGGATCAGAAATTCCTGTTTCTAGGGAAAAAAGCAAAATGAATCTGATGTCTATATAAATGAATCCTAAGGGAAATCTGTGGGGGGAATAAGTGCCATATGCTATCCATATTCATGCTTTTATTCATGCTGTTTTCCCTGCCTGAGCATCCCACTGTCCTCTTAGTCCACTGAAATGCTACTGCCAAGGCCAACCACAAGACCACCTCCATCAGAAAAACCTCGCCTCCTACCCTCATGATGTTCTCATTAGTATCAGTCACTCTCCTAAGTCGCTGGACTTGACATTCAGTCCTAATGGCAGTGGATGGGGTTAGATGTTAAAGGGACTCAATAGGTGGAGGCATCCGGAAGTCCACCTGACCTTGGCTTGAAGGGCATTTGGAGAGTACAAAGTGTGCACATGGGGAGCCTGGCACCTTGACAGGACAGAAAACATGTCCTTCATGCAGCCTTGTACTGCCCACAGGAAGGCACAGGTTCTCTAGGTAGGGCACTGTGGCTCTCTGCTGTGGCCACTTCTACACCCAGCTTTGTGGATCTCTCAGAGAGGGGACCATTTACGGAAGCTACACAGGGTTGGAGGGCTTTTTGAAGGAGAGGAAGTGCCTGTGCGTGAGCTATTACCTCTTTGTTCTTTAAGATGGATTTTTTCTGCAGCACCTTCACTGCGTAGAAGGTCCCATCAGACTTACGCTTGGCCAACAGGACCTGAGCAAAAGCACAAAGGCAAGACCCTCTGGGTGGCTGCTCCCATCATGCAGGAACGCGAGCCTTCTCTTTGCTCGTGCAAGTGGTATGCAGGGGGCAGAGAAGGCTGGAGAAGGACAAAGCCACCCTCTCCTCTCAACTCACCTTCCCATAGTTCCCTTTGCCAATGACTCTGAGGAAGTCAAAATCTGTAGGACTGGCACTGCGGGATGAGAGAACATGGGTCAGCACTTGCAGGCTCCTGAGTGCAAATCCAGGCTTCTTCTTGACTTTGGCGTTGAGAGATGCAGGCAGCCTTCCAGAGGCCACATGTCCATAACCCTAATGAACTCATCCTCCCAGCCAAGAGAAGCTTGTAAGACCCTCCCTTCCTCTCAGGGAGCTCATAGCCCAACGGACAACAGGCAAACAGGAGACAACAGCTCACTGCATAGAAAGCAGGAGTTGGAACCCCCAGTCCTGAGGGTGGCCTGTGGCTGGGGAATTGCCAAGAGTGCAGACCTGGTAGGGTTAAGTATTCCTGGCAAAAGGCTCAGTGTGAGCAACTCAGAGTGAGCACTGGCTGGGGAATTAGTGGGTGATGAAGCTGGGGGGTGGGGCTGAGCCCAGATGATGGAGGGACTGAAACACCACACTAGAGGTTTTGGATTATCCTCCCAAGGCAAGGGAGGCTGGCTCTGAGGGAAGCTCAGTAGGAAAAGCCCTTGACAGACCGGAACTCACTTTGGGTTGGCTGAAGGCCCCAGGTTGATGTTTCCATTGGCTTTGGAAGGCTGAAGACATTTTTAAAAAAGAG
The DNA here is from genome assembly GCA_004027915.1 of Capromys pilorides. Classification (NCBI taxonomy): domain Eukaryota; kingdom Metazoa; phylum Chordata; class Mammalia; order Rodentia; family Capromyidae; genus Capromys; species Capromys pilorides. The sequence goes on along the minus strand of PVKN010007693.1, from coordinate 4,516 downwards.
GTGATTAATAGGCACCCTTCTTCTTCCCCAGCCCCGGCCTGGCCTCTTCTCCAACATCTCATCTGTCTTCCCAAGCAATTCCATGACTCATCTAGCCCATCTACTTCTTGGAGCCCTCCATCAAATCTCTCCTCTGTTCTCCAAATGGCCCACCTCTGTGAGCCACTGTGACCTCTGCTGGCTCCCAGTGCTGATCTAAGACAGCCTAGGGCCTGGCTAGTGTCTCCAGGTTTACTCAGCCTTGGAAGAAAAGCGAGCTCACTAGTGCTGGGTGGGAGGCCAAAAGCTACTCACCTGTGGGCTGGGTACTGCAGCTGGGCTAGAGGCCATTCTGTGGTCACGATCAGTGGGCTCTGGGAGTATAGGAGAAGAGGTAAGAGAAAGTGCTCTTCCAGTGACACAGGCATGGCTGTCCCCTCCTGCCTCCCCAACCCTGGACCTCAGCCTCAGGTGAGCATCCTCTGCACAGGTAGAACAAGAAGTGGAGGCCTCTGGACTTTTATCACTAAACATCTCTGGACGGGTGGAGTGGGACAGTCAGGGATAGCCTGTCCCAAGCCAAGGTTTTCCAAGGGCTGGATTCAGCCAGGGCAGCAAGAGTCCTGTGAGCCACAGCAGCTCCATAACCAGGGCAGGAAGGAACCTTGCAGGTCTAAAGTCTGAAGCCTTTCTTCCACATCACAGGTGTGCATCAGAGGCCTGGAAAAGAGCTTTCTAGGGTGCAGGCGTGGTGGCACACACCTGCAGTTCTAGGTCTGGGGAGGCTGAAAACAGGAGTATCACTGTGTGTCTGAGCTGTTTAGTGAGACTCTGTACCAAATACATAAAAAGAGAGAGAAAAAAGAAAGAAAGAAAGAAAGAAAGAAAGAAAGAAAGAAAGAAAGAAAGAGAAAGAAAGAAAGAAAGAAAGAAAAAAGAGCTTTCTAGTGTTCCACTTGGTGAGGGGCAGGCTGTAATCCCAAGACTCCCCTATGGGAGTGGCTGTTAGCCACCCCCAACTCCTATGGGCAGTCCCAGACTGCATGCTATGCTAACTATAATTTTACCAGAAATAGTTCCACTCAGTGCTCAGGAACAGTAGCTACCCCAGGGGCCTAGACTGGAGCCAAAGAAAGCCCCAAGACTGGCCAGTGTCAGGCTGCAGATGTGGCTCAGAGACACAGTGCCTGCTTGGCAATGAGATCATGAGCATGAGATCATGAGTTCAATTCCTGCTATCAAAAAAAAAAAAAAAAAAAAAAAAGACTGGCCAGTGTCTGAGGTTAGGCAGCAGAGGGAGTGACCGGCTGATCTGTGCAGACAGCAGGGCTGTGTCTTCCCCGTTCTTGTCCTGTGATGTGGAAGAAGCCAGGGATCTAGGCGCTGGTTTAGGATGTTCAGGACCCCACAGTCCCTGCACTGGAAGGTTAAGGCTAAAAGCCAAGATTTCACCCAAGAGCCCCATTGCTCATGGCACAGCCTGAAGTTGCACACCCCAAGACACAGCTTTGGCCTGCTGTGGGCCAGGGCAACAGTCTGGCCTCTCTGAGTAGAGTGCACCCTATGGCCTTCTCTGGAGCTAGAAAAGTGATCGCAGGGCAAGGGAGGGAATCTTGCAGCCAGATTTCTCTAGGAGGCCCAGCCCTTCCAAGCCCCAAGAAAGCAAGCTGCGAAAGTACAGAGGAGGGAGAGCAGCTAGGCTGGCTCCCGCAGGCAGCCTGCTCGGCAGCAAGGCTGACCCTGGTGGCTCCTGTGCTAGGCACAGACCTTACCGACCCACATACCTGTGCAGCCCGAGGAAAAGCCTCCGGGGAACCCAGCAGTGGAGCCAAGGACAGGCAGCAGATAAGAGCCTCTCTCTGTTCTCCCAACAAGAGCTGAAGTGTCAGTGCCTGGTGCTGGCCCGGCCCAGCACGGAGCTCACAACTCCCAGTGACGGTGGCTGCAGCGAGGGAGCTGGCTGATGTCACACAGATCCAGCAGAGCTTAAGATGGGACAGGAGACCTCTGTTTCCTTGGAGATACCATTGCCCCCTGGGAGAATGAAAAAGGGGATGGGCAACTGCTCGGGAGAGTCCAGACCCTAGGACTTGTTCGAATGAGGATATCATGTAGGTCAGGTGTGGGTTGTGTGTGGACACAAGCATTTTGTACACAGAGATATTTCAGTGTGTTCATATGTCAGTGTGGCCCTGTATTTCATGTATTTGTCATGTGTATTTGTAACTATATATATGTGTAATTATGACCACATTCATGCATTTATGTCTGCATGTGTCTATGCATCATTGTGCCTCTCCATGTATATGGTGTAGATGTTTTTTGGTGTGTCTGTGTATAGTGTGTCAAGTACATTTTACATATGTTGTATCAGAGTGTCTATCTGCACATGCATATGAGTGTGTGCTAATATGTGCATGTTTGTGTTGGCACAAACACATTTGTATTGGCACATCATTTGAATGTCTGTATTCACACTGGTGTACAGAAATACATTTCCCTGTGTGTATGCTCATATGCACACATGTGTAGGGGGACTGTTTCTAACAGCACACTTCCCAGGTGCTGGGTTGTTTTTTTTTTTTTTTTTTTTTGGTCTTTTTTTGAGACAGGGTCTCGCTATGCAGTTAAGGCTGGCCTTGAACTCACTTTTGTAACTCAGGCTGGTCTCGAACTCACACCAATCCTCCTGCTTCAGCCTCCCAAGTGCTGGGATTATAGGCGTGTGCCACCATGCCCAGCTCCCAGGTGCTGTGTAAATTTCTGGCACAGAAGCAGAAGTCGCTGGGGCTTGAACACCACCTGCTGAGAGCACTCCACTCCCAAGAATCCACAGGGATTCCAAAGAAATCTGGAGGTGGGGCTGAGGCCAGCTTGGCCTTGGTCTTTGACTGCTGAGCACTTTGGGCCTTCTCTGTTCGTGCCTCAGAGGCTCTGGTCCACTGTCCATAGATCAGACCTGGTTGATTCACAGCTCTCCTATTTAGGGGGCAGCACAAGGCATCCTGCCTCACAAAGGCCTTGCTGTCTGACGAAGAATAGGGTTTGTGCAGTGATCCTTCATTTCCCTAGGCACTCATAAGAGGTGAGAAGGTATTCTAGGGAAGGAAGGAAAGAAGGAAGAAAGGAAGGAGTTAATGAGCCTCAGATCTTCTGGAACTTTCTGCATGACCACAGGCTACAGTTTTAGGCAGGGAACCAGGAAGTGTTGGACCAAGAAAAATGGAGCAGTGTCAAAGGCCTTCATCTTTCCACAAAACAAAAATGTTGAACCAGTACACAGATGCTCTGGATGTCATGTTGACAAAACACAAACCCAGAGCCAGGACATTTCTGTTCAATAACAAGCATTACTTGTAAGAATAAAGTAACCATGGTAATAACAACCTCGAAGTTCCTCCACTAGGCATTTTGGAATAACTTCCAGCTATGAGAGCTCTTGCTTTCCACTTTCCACTCCTGTTCTGTTGAGATGCTGCCCCATTTCTCTGTTCTTTTCAGTAAAATTCTTTAAGAGTTGTCTGGATTCATCATGTCCACTCCTTTCTGTCTTTTGAGCCCATTCCAAGCAGGTCTCCATCCCAACACTCAAGTGCATATGTGGATGGTGGCCTACATGTGCCAAATCCATGGAGAAACAGTTCATCCTTGTCTCCACATCTTCCTTTTTTTTTTTCTTTTTTCTTGTTTTATCTTGTTTTCTTTCTTTCTTTCTTTCTTTCTTTCTTTCTTTCTTTCTTTTTTTCTTTCTTTCTTTCCCTGCCTCCCTCCCTTCCTCCCTCCCTCCCTCCCTCTTTTCAGCAACCAGGGATTGAAGTCAGTATGTTGTGCTTGGCAGCCAGGTGCTTATGCCACTGAACTATCTCCCCAGCCCAATTCCCAGATCTATTTCTTTAGTTCTGATTCTGTCTGGAGATCTGGCCTTACACATCTGCTTTCTGACAATTTGCCACATATATAGAAGCATCTTAGTTTTAACATGTCCAAAACAAAAGTTTGGACTCCCATTCCTTCCGCTCTGCCTCAACCTGCTCCCCCTTCAGTCATCTCACTATAGCCCACTCAAAACTTCAAGCTAGCCGTCAGGCCAGACAGGCTCTGAGAAGTGACCGAGACCACTAGGACAGCTAGGACTGAAGCAAACCCTGATATGTTTATTTCAGTCTGGGTGTAGCCTAGTCGAGGGCAAGAAGGCCATTCATGAGGAACTAAAGGACGAGAGTACGCTTTATAGACTAGCTTAGGTATAGGAGTGGGCATCCCACTGAGGAAGATGGAAAATTTTAAGTTTCTCAGGGATCATGGGTGGATCTGGTGCTCTCTGTGGGGAGGAAAGTACGGGATAATGGTGGTATTCCATGTTTTACAGCTGACATTCTGTAGATTTACATGATTTCCCATAAGCCTAAGAACCAGATCTGGGAACCAACCTGATAAGCAGAGTTATTTTAGTCTCTCAGGCTGAGTGAGTTGGAGTCTTCCTGCTTGAACAGAGTGGTGGTCTATAGTTCTCTTCAGGTTGGGAGGGGTCCAGTTG